>JARYGA010030442.1:0-169473 GCA_030545235.1 Helianthus tuberosus
TATCTGTGCTAGAGCAACTTCTGCACCACGATCTCTCATAACCCCGTTCCACCACGTAAGGGCCCTCTTCTGGAACACACTCGAAGAAAACTCGACCTTGCGATTGTCAGGACACTGCATGTGGCGGAAAGTATTCTCAATGCTCTCGAACCATTGAAGAAGCCCAGTCGCTCCCTCAGAACCACTAAACTTGAGTGGTTTAGCCGAGTTAAAACTCTTGAAATTGCATGGACCATTGTTGTTGTTGTTGGCTTGATTCCATTGAGCAAGGAGGTTTGGGAATTGAGCAGCCATTTGCTGCGCAATGATTTCTGCCAGTTCGGCAGTCGCTATCTGGTTTTCGCGTCGAGGAGGCATTCTAAAAGAGGAAAACATGAAAGGAAACGAGTGAGAGAATTAGACGAAAAGAATGCGATGAAACAAATCTGATGAAAGCAAGGATGGTGGTCATTTGTTTGTTACTACAAAACAACAAACGACCCTGGTGATTTATCAAAGTAAATAGGTCAAAAATAATGTATCGCGAAGACATGCTCGCCTATAAGTGAACACTCATCCCAAGAATTCCCAGGTAAGCACAACTGGTCTCGCGTCTGATGAGATATATACGAAGTGCTTGCCTAGACAGAAAACCCAGAATACAGGCATTCACCCTTCCAGTTTGCACGTGTTCACATTATTTAAAACCCAAAACCTTGACGAGATCTTGAAAACTCAAAAGGGTTCAAAACCATATAACAGAGGGTTCAAAACCTAGTAATCAATCATCCTAGAACAGATGATTAGTTTTCAAAGCGGTTTTGAAATTTATGTTCTTGTTGTGGTCGTCGCCTAAGGATAGGTGACGGTATTGTTTTATGACTAAACGCAAGTAAACTCGCGTTAGGGTCCTAAGAAGGTTATAGACTAGGTCAAAGTATTACTAATAACCTAATTCCCTATAACCATTAGCTCTGATACCATCTTTTCTGTCACACCCCGACCACGTAGAACATACAAAACGTGGCGGAAACATCGGGGAGTGTTGTAACAGAATTAATGTTTTTTTTTTGGGTAAAGGGTTCACAACCATGGAAATTAAAGTTTCGTTTTATTCATCAAACAAGCGAGTTACATTGTCTTTAAACAAGAAATAAAGAGTACATAACATAAATTAACTAGTTCTTGTCTCGTTTTAAGTCACTAAGGCACAGGTCCGCCTAAGTATGTCTTTTTTTTTGGGTAAAGGGTTACCCCGGTGATTCTATATATGCACAAAACAAACTGAAACAAGTAGTGTAGTGAATCTACACTAGTTCAAACATGAGACATGCCTCATGAATGTAGCACCACAAAACCAAAACATACGAAAAAACAAAACAACTAGTCTAAAAACTAGAACCACTCGAAAAAACAAAACAGCTATTTAGCCACCATCATCTGATCGATCACCATCTTGAATATCCCAGTTACGCAACAGCTCCAACACATTGTGAGTCCGCTTCAGCCGAACTCCCATAAGCTTATACCGAATAGTATTAAAGATAATTTGACATAATTGATCCGGAGGCCTCACTTGATTCTTGAACAATCTAGCATTCCGTTCTTGCCAAATAAAGTAAGCCGTAGCCGCTACCAAAATTCTACTCACATAGTTAGAGGCCGATTTTGAATTTGCACGATCCAAAAGCCATTCCACAATATCCTCCTATTTAGGGGCAACATCATACATACCAGCTTTATCACGTACACTATTCCAAATCTTTGCTGAATACTTACACTCGAAAAATAGATGCTCATGAGAATCATGGTTTTCATAGCATAGCAAGCAAGACATCATATTCATATTCTTTCTTCTCGATAAATCCCATTTAAGGATAATATCTTGAGTTAACAATTTCTTCCTCATAATCAGCCACAAAAGAAACGCGTGTCTCGGAATACAGTGTGAACACCAAACAATCTTGCTCCACCCAACCTCTAAGTCGCTATATCGGATCGTATTCCAAATATTTGCAGCCAAAACTTCTGACACAACATCCCCACTTTTCCATTGTAAAGTATCTCGTTTGTCAGCTACTACTTGGACTTGATCTAACTGTATAAGCACCGGAAATAAATCACGCCAAGCCATAGGCCATAACCACGATCCATTCATGTTAACATCAGCAACCGAAGCCTCCAATCTAAAACCTGCATTTGTTATAATCCTTGGAGATAAAAAGTTACCAAACGGCCCCAAATCAGACCAAGAGTCATACCAAGCCGATGTCTTTCTACCATCCCCAATCCGAGAGCAAAAGTGGTCTCTCATAATCGGCCGCAGTTGAAGGAGTTTACGCCAACTCCAGCAACAGTTAGACGGCGTCTTACTAACCCAAAAACTTTTACCCTTTAGTCTGTAATCATGCACCCAATCCACCCAAAGAGAATCACGTTTAGTGATAATACTCCAGATATGATTTGCCATAAGAGCTTTGTTTACATCACCAATACGCCTAATCCCCAAACCCCCTTCAAATTTTGGAAGACAAACAGATCTCCAAGAAACTTTCGCCTTACCTCTACGAAACGAGGCATCTTGAGACCATAGAAAATTCCTCATTCTAGCCTCCAAGTCGCGAATAACCCGAGCCGGAATAATAAACACAGTGGACCAGTATATATGCATCGATGATAGAACCGACAATATTAATTGCAACCTCCCTGCGAAAGACAAATGCTTATTTCTCCAACTCATTATACGACTCTCCAATTTCTCAATAAGGACATTGCAATCCTTATAGAGAAGTCTTGAAGAAATTAATGGAACCCCCAAATATCTAACCGGTAACGAACCCTCCACAAAAGGTAAAATATTAAGAATCGCGTGTTTAACATTAATAGGAACATTGCAAAAGAAAACCGTACTCTTCGGAATACTAGGAATTAAACCTGACATGTTGGAGAATGTTGTAAGAGAAGACATAATGCATTTAGCCGAATTCACATCACCTCTCGCAAACATGAAAAGATCATCCGCAAAGCAAAGATTTATAATCTTTTGACGCTCACATCTATTGTGGAATCTGAACGAAGTATCAATCGAAGTCTCGCGTTTTAGAATAGCCGTCAAAATCTCCATAACAAGAGTGAAAAGGTATGGAGAAATAGGATCCCCTTGCCTTAACCCTCTTTGGCCTCTAAAGTAGCCATGAACATTGCCATTGACACAAACCGAGAAAGATGGAGTACCCACACAAACCATAATCCAATCCACCATCCGACTATCAAAACCAAACCCAAGTAACGTTGATTTAAGAAATCGCCAGTCCACAGTATCATACGCTTTCTGGATGTCAACTTTGAATGCACACCTAGGAGGGCCCGAGTTTCTATGATAGTTGTGCATTAATTCCTGAGAAAGAAGGATATTGTCAGAAATTTTCCTACCTGGAACAAAAGCCGACTGATTAACACTCACGATCCCATTTAACCCCACTTTAATCCGATCTGCTATAATCTTACTAATACATTTATATAGCACATTGCAACACGCTATCGGCCGATAATCTGTGACATAAGCTGGCGTAGCAATTTTAGGAATAAGAACAATGAGAGTATGATTCAACTCACGAAGCATTCTACCCGTGGAGAAAAAATCCATAACCGCCAAAGACACATCATGCCCAATGATAGACCAAGCATTTTTAAAAAACGCTGAAGTATACCCGTCAGGGCCCGGCGCCTTATCAATACCAATCGAGAACATTGCATTCTTCACCTCCTCCTCCGTAACTTGACGAACCATATGACTAGCCACATCCGGCTGCAATTTAACAGAAAACAAATCAGGAGTGGGAGTTAGCGAAGTCTCATCGTGACCGCCCAGAAACTTCTCATAGTGCTTTACCAGCGCTAAATGAACCTGGTCCCCCTCATACACCATCCCATCAGCATCTTTAATTACATTAATCCGACTCCTATGGTTCCTGTTTTTCAGCGTCGAATGAAAAAATGCCGTATTCATATCCCCGGAACACAACCAGTCCACTTTAGACTTTTGTTTAAGGAATCGTTCCTCATCCAAGCATGCTTCCTGATACGCATTTGTGGCTTTTGATTCATCAATCCGAAGCTCCACATTTAACGGGTCAGCATCAATACATTGCTGGATAGAATCCAATTTTGTACGAAGCTCAATAACCTTACTATGAAGATTTCCTTGTTGATATAAAAGAGCTCGTAAAGGAGATTTTAGCAAGCGCAGCCTCTTAACAACACGAAACTGATGAACACCATCAATATTCGTCTCCCAAAATTTCTGAACAATCTTACTAAATTCTGGTTTATACACCAAAAAGTTAGCAAATTTAAATGATTTCCTCTTTACCTTTCCACCTTTGGGAATCTTTAAGATGCATGGGCAATGATCCGAAAGCCTATATGAATTAAACACAGCGACCGAATCCGGATAATCAACCACAAATGCCGTATTACCCAACACCCTATCAATCTTCAAGCAAACCTATACCTTTGGCCTAAGTATGTCTTGATAAGTCCTATGCATCATCTCCTGAAAACACATGTGAAAATAGGTACGTCAGCATAAAAATGCCTGTGAGATACATAGGTTTTGTGAAAATAGGATTCATGACTTATGTTTGAGAAAATGTTTAGTCATGAACCTTGTAATTTGCTTTGTCTTGTAAATCGTTTGAAAAGCAATAAGTTCAGATGATGTGTATAGATAAAAGAATAATGTATGGTTAAATGAATAACCATGTAAAATAAGTTTGTATAAGATAAGTTGTTTGTAAACAATGTCTTGTGAAAAGTATGTTATTTATATAAAATGTTATATGTCTCAAATTGAAATGATTTCAAATAACGCTACGATATGTAATATCATACAAACACTTATATATAGGAAGTACCAACGGCGTATCCACCATGCTTGTATCATATTACACACGCCTCGTTACTTAAATCACTTACTAAACCAAACCACCAAGATGTAATGTTTAACAATTGTAGAAATGTTTATGTATAGTCAAATGTCTATTGTCAAATGTAAATCCTGTCAACAGATACAAACGGTTCACACGATTCAACAGTCACAAACGGTTCACACGGTTCAACAGTTACAAACGGTTCATATAATCAAATGGTTACGACGGTTTACATAGTCAAATGGTTACAACGGTTCAAAATATAGTATAATGTGTTCATATGCTGGATGAGCATATGCAACAAAATGCAATGTAAAACAACGTACTAAGTAATGCACACAATGGGCATACATAGTGTAATAACCATAAATTTAAAACCATTATTATTATTATTATTATTATTATTTATTTTAGTTAATAGGAAACCCTAATTAAGATACTCAAGTGATTCTGCACAAACCCTAAAATTTTCAGAATTTTCAGAATCAGGATCAGGGCCCCTAAAACTCAGGGGGGGCATTCCCTACTTGACGATTATCCTAAAAACTCGTTGTCAAATTTAAAATTTACGAAACCACTGACTCAGCAGGCCTAGTCCCACGCGTGGCAACCCTATAGTGCTTTGGTGTCCCTTACGGACCGTAACATTGATAGGCTTACGGTCCGTAAGCACCCTTACGGACCGCAACATTGTAAGGCTTACGGTCCGTAAGCAAAGTGAAATTTCGACTATAAATAGCAGACATTGGCACTTGATTCTGGACACAAAAACGACGTTCAAACTCCAAAATTACTCTGAGATTTCGTCTGAATACTCTCAAAACACACACAAAAACACTAATTAGCATAGCGGGGTGCTGCAGAACAGGGTATTAACTCGATCGCTATTACGATTCATTGTCCGATCGATCAATGTACTCAATGGATGTTTAAGTGCTGCCCACATTAGGGTGATGCTTTGTCATTAATTGTGATTCCGACCGTATGTTGAGTGCCACCCGAATTGGGGGAATACTCTGTCCTTCGTTGTGAATCCGATGGATGTTTAAGCATCGCACTTTGTCATTCGTTGTGAGGGTTGATCTCGTGAGTTATCGTAAATGCTGTATTAAGTTACTAACCTAGTTGTGTGCATGTTATTTAAATTAGGTTAAAAGACTAATCAGTAGTCTAAACTCTGCCCGTATAAATCTGAAATATTATCACAAGGTAGCATCACTTTGGAATTATTAAGGTACGGATCCTTACCCCACTCCTTATTGCTTCATATTCAAATTGTCATAAACCCATTAAATTCATATATCTTTTAAAACTCCTCACGTCTTTGATTATCGATTCATTTGACAGTCCGTTGGATTCCTATTCTAATCATAACTTTGGATTTAGCTTTCTTGTCATGCGATAGTATTATGTTAGTTGTATTCATTATCGCATGTTCCAATATATGTTACATCTTGTTATGAAAAATATTTTGATAAGTTATGTGAATAAGACCATTTGTACTCTGATACCCTGAGTATCGCTTCTCGTGGAGTGTCCCACGAGCATGTTGTTGCGGCATCGACATCATGTGCTCCATCCGTGACGGAGAGATCAGTTCACGGCGTCTCTTAAGTATAAGTGTGGTACATATAAGCTATTAGGAGGCGTATGGATCGATCCTAGGATTTAAGTTAAGGAGGTGGATAGCGGGTATGCCAACTCGCCATCTCGTGTGATAATTATGCAGGAGTAGCTACCTGTGTATTGTCACGTTTTAAGTTTGGCTCATGGGTACATCCGTATGATATGATTATGAAATTACGTTACTTGCATCGTATCATTTTTGCATAAAGTTCCATCCGGATAACATTTCATATAAAGCGTTATGTGTTATTTGAGCCTATTATTCCGTACTGAGCATTTGGCTCATTCCGTAAAAAAATTTTATATACAGGTCAGCAGGTTACTTTGGGCGGGGAAAAGAGAGAAGAGTAAAGCCTAGGAATAAATCTGAAGATGTTAGTTAATTAAGTCGAATATCTCCGTTTGTATATTAACCTTAAGTTTAATTGTCATGTGGTTGTATCCTTGTTAAATAAATAAATGGAATTATGACTTTTGTTTATGATACCACTGTTATTGTGACACGTCAGCCCTTCGGGGTTGGGGTGTTACAGCTATGGTATCAGAGCAAAGGCTCTTTCCTGTAGAAAACTTGAAGATAGTAATTAAAACCTGTGAGGAATGGGTAGATATCTATGATATGATTCCACTTGGTCTCTTATTTTGTTTAACTCCTCTATCTATTCTTATAGATGCCTCCTCGTCGTCCGCTACGTAGGAGTACTCGTACTAACCATGTACGTAACAACACTTCTTCTAATGAGACTCCAGTTGATCCAAACGTAATTAATGCTATTAACCAGGCTGTTGCCGGGTTGCTTCCAAACTTGTTGCTCAAACAGCTGAGGCCGTTATTCAACAAACTCGTCATCCAGAACGTAATAACACGAATCCAATCTTTGGTGAAGAAATTCGTGAGAATACCACGAACCATACTACCTATAGTATAGACATATGGATCGCTAAATTCCAAAAACAAAAGCCGAAGTCCTTTAGTCACGCTACTAATCCCGTCGAAGCAAGAAATTGGATAGCTCATGTTGAAAAGATCTTCGGAGTCCTTGGAGTTCCGGAGCAATACAAAGTTAGATTAGCTACATACAAACTTGAAGATGACGCACAAACTTGGTGGGAAGGATATAAGCAAGTCAAAGGAGGGGATGATTTTGACGCTAATCTTTCATGGGTCGACTTTCGTACCATCTTTTACGACAAGTATTTTTCTATCGCCGATAAAGAAGCTTATATCAGGGAGTATGCAGTGATTCGACAGGGGAGTGATGAACCAGCCTCTGAGTTCATTACTCGATTTTCAAGGTTGGCTAGTATTGTAGGAGAAGTTGCAGGATCAGCAGAAGTCCAGGCAGAAAAATGCAAGTGGGCAGTCAATGATCGAATTAGGAAGTCGATCATGTATATGAAATTTAAGGATATCACTGAAGTTGCTGATGCAATCAAAACTTTTGAGTTCGAAAGGAAAGAATTTTTATCTCGAACTGGGGATAATAAGAAGAGAAATAGGGAAGGATAATTTAAGCAGGAAATCGGCCAATCATCCACTACGCCACAGAATCAAGACCACAAAGTGCAAGGAAATCAAAACTCTGGAAATCAGGCACGTCCATGGCAACCTAGACTGCAAAACCGAGGCCTGCTCAAAACCAGATTCAGTTGTATGCAGAACCTAATAGAAATCAACCACTGAATCAACATGTCAACCCGAATCAGATTACATATCCTCTATGTAATACTTGTGGTAAGCGACATCAGGGCATATGTCACCGAAGTACAGGAGCATGCTTTAGATGTGGCCAAACTGGACACATGATCAAGGAGTGTACAAAGAAAGACACTAGGAAGAATAACCGACCAAACGTTACACCACCCAATGTTGGAGGAAGAGTTTTCGCACTTTCTGCTACTGATGCTGCTAATGCCCCAGGTACTGTGTCGGGAACCCTTCAGCTTGGTGAACGTAGTATCTATGTGTTATTCGATACAGGGGCGACCCATTCTTTAGTATCCCACTCGTTTACTAAGTACCTTCCGATAAGACCAACTCTCTTAAATCATACTTTAACCATTTCCACTCCCATGGAAAATTCATCCGTAATCACTTACGTATATAAAGATTGTCCGATCCGTATTGAATCTATTGTGTGTAAGGCAGACCTATTTCCAATACATATGTGTGACTTTGATGTTATTCTAGGGATAGATTGGTTGTCTCGACATCGAGTAACTATAGATTGTCATTCTCGCCGTGTTATTTTCGGTAATCTTCATCATCCTGATATTATATATCAGGGAAGTCAAGCTCATAAATCTCTTAAAATTATCTCCGCATCCAAAGCTCGAAAATTCATATCAAACGGCTGTGCTGGATTCCTAGCATCGATTAAGGATACTTCTGCTAGTGTTAATAGTATCGATAGCCATCCCGTTGTCCGTGAATATCCTGATATATTTCCGGATGAACTACCGGGATTACCACCCGACCGTCAGGTAGAATTCACCATCGACTTGATCCCTGGTGCCGAACCTATTTCTAAAGCTCCATACCGTATGGCTCCAATGGAACTGAAGGAGTTGAAGGAACAATTGCAAGAATTGTTAGATTTAGGATTCATAAGACCCAGTGTTTCACCTTGGGGTGCTCCGGTCTTATTTGTGAAAAAGAAAGACGGTAGTATGCGTTTATGTATTGACTACCGAGAGCTGAACAAGATTACTATTCGTAATCAGTAACCTCTGCCTCGCATTGATGATCTCTTTGATCAACTTCAGGGGGCTCAGTTCTTCTCAAAAATCGACCTGAGGTCCGGGTATCATCAGTTAAAGATCAAAAATGATGATGTTCCCAAGACCGCCTTTCGTACTCGTTATGGTCATTACGAATTCTTGGTTATGCCCTTTGGGCTAACTAATGCACCCGCAGTCTTCATGGATTTGATGAATCGCGTATTTCACAAATTCCTAGATAAATTCGTTATTGTTTTTATCGATGACATTCTGGTATATTCTAAGAGTCATGAAGAGCATGAAGCACATCTACATGCAGTACTTGGAACCTTGCGGCATGAAAAGTTGTACGCTAAGTTTTCCAAATGTGACTTTTGGCTTAGCCAAGTAGCATTTCTAGGTCATGTCATATCAGCAGAGGGAATTATGGTAGACCCAACAAAGGTTGAAGCTATTATAAAATGGCCAAGACCCACTTCTGTTACCGAAATACGAAGTTTCTTAGGTCTTGCTGGCTATTACCGAAGATTTGTTGAAAGATTCTTGGTAATTGCTTTGCCACTCACAAAACTCCTAAGGAAAGGGGTGAAATACTCATGGAATGAGGAACAAGAGAAAAGTTTTGAAGAATTGAAGAAACGACTCGTATCCTCTCCGATACTCGCTCTCCCTTCTGGATCAGGAGGTTACCAAGTCTATAGTGATGCCTCAAAGAAAGGATTAGGTTGTGTGTTAATGCAACATGGGAAGGTTATCGCTTATGCCTCTCGTCAGTTAAAGCCTTATGAAGTTAACTACCCTACACATGATTTAGAACTAGCCGCAGTCGTCTTTGCACTTAAGATTTGGCGACACTATCTGTATGGTGAAAGTTGTGACATTTTTACCGACCATAAGAGCCTCAAGTACATATTCACCCAGAAAGAGCTAAATATGAGGCAAAGAAGGTGGTTAGAACTTTTAAAAGATTACGACGCAAATATTCAATACCATCCAGGCAAAGCCAATGTTGTAGCTGACGCGTTGAGCCGAAAGAATTCCGGGACTATATCTTGCTTACAAATTCAGCCTCTTATTAGGAGGGATCTCGAAAGAATGAACATTTGGCTTCAGGTTAGTAAATCTGATGGATATCTAGCTAGAATGCAGATTGAACCCGACCTCATATCACGGATCAAAGATGCACAGAAGCAAGATGGAGAACTTTGGGCAATTATGCAAAATCTTGAGGTGGGTAAGCAATCTGAATTTCGTATAGACCATCATGGGGTGATTTGGTGCGGTAAAAGACTTTGTGTACCCGATGACTCCACCCTTCGTGAGTCATTGTTAGCCGAAGCTCACAGCTCACCATTTTCAATTCACCCAGGATCTACTAAGATGTATCGAGACTTAAGACAGAACTTCTGGTGGAATGGTATGAAGGAAGACGTTGCTCGATATGTAAGTAAATGCCTCACTTGCCAACAAGTGAAAATTGAACACAAACGAGCAAGCGGTCTGTTGCAGCCATTGGATATTCCCATATGGAAGTGGGATGAGATCACCATGGATTTTGTTACTGGTTTGCCTAAGACATTCAGGAAGAATGATGTGGTATGGGTTGTTGTCGATAGATTGTCGAAGTCAGCACATTTTCTACCAATTCAGCAAGGATTTTCGGTTAATAAGTTATCTGAAATATTTCTTCAAGAAATTATTCGACTCCATGGCACACCATCTTCCATTGTTTCCGATAGAGACCCACGTTTCACCTCACGATTTTGGAAAGGTTTTCAGGCAGCTTGGGGTACACGACTGAAGTTTAGTACGGCTTTCCATCCACAAACAGATGGGCAGTCAGAACGTACGATTCAGACCTTGGAAGACATGCTCCGAGCATGTGCACTTGAATGGTCTGGAAACTGGGATGAATATCTATGCCTTGTTGAGTTCGCTTACAACAATAGTTGGCAAGCAAGTATTGGCATGGCACCTTTTGAGCTTTTGTACGGTCGGAAATGTCGAGCACCGATATGCTGGGATGAAGTTGGAGAAAAGATTATTGAAGGGCCAGAACTAGTTCAGATTACAAATGAAAAAGTCACTATGGCACGAGAAAAACTGAAAGAAGCTCAGAGCAGACAAAAGAGCTATGCAGATCAAGATAGATGACCACTCGAATTTAAAATTGGTGACCACGTATTCTTAAAGGTATCACCTTGGCGTGGCGTTCGTAGATTTGGAATTAAAGGGAAACTTAGTCCTCATTTCATCGGTCCGTTTGAAATCCTTGAAAGAATTGGAGAAGTGTCATATCGACTGGCTTTACCTCCTCAACTCTCTCACGTTCATAACGTTTTTCATGTCTCCTCGTTAAGAGGATATAATTATCATCCACTCCATGTCATTAGTAATCCGTTACTTACAATTCACGAAGATTTGTCCTACGAAGAGGAACCAGAAGCCATCTTAGATCGACAAGAAAAGGTTTTGCGTAGGAAAGTAATTCCGTTTGTTAAAATTCTCTGGAAAAATCACTCTGAACACGAAGCAACATGGGAATCTGAAGAATCAATTCGCTCTCTATACCCTAATCTATTCTCGCAATAGAATTTTAGTCAAGATAACGGTAAACCTTGCTCTTTGATCTATGTTCAATTGTTTCTTCTTATGGCCATTCATGCTTTACCTTATGTGAATATATCTTAGTTATGATTAAGTATGTTTATGTAGGAAATATCAGTACCAATAGTCACTCTTGTTATCTGTAAGTCTATGTTGATTTTCTATGTTATTAAGATACGTAGTGAAAAAAACCATTAGGGCTAATTGACAATTATAGTCATGAACGTAATTATGAATTTCAGATACACATGTGTGTTTAGGAGATTCTTGTTATATAAGTTAGTAACTCTGCTATGAAAGTTCCGTTTCCGTTACTTATGCAATATGTTATATTCTTATTTTGAAAAATTTCGAGGACGAAATTTCTTTTAAGGAGGTAATAGTTGTAATAACCATAAATTTAAAACCATTATTATTATTATTTATTTTAGTTAATAGGAAACCCTAATTAAGATACTCAAGTGATTCTGCGCAAACCCTAAAATTTTCAGAATTTTCAGAATCAGGATCAGGGCCCCTAAAACTCAAGGGGGGCATTCCCTACTTGACGATTATCCTAAAAACTCGTTGTCAAATTTAAAATTTACGAAACCACTGACTCAGCAGGCCTAGTCCCACGCGTGGCAACCCTATAGTGCTTTGGTGTCCCTTACGGACCGTAACATTGATAGGCTTACGGTCCGTAAGCACCCTTACGGACCGCAACATTGTAAGGCTTACGGTCCGTAAGCAAAGTGAAATTTCGACTATAAATAGCAGACATTGGCACTTGATTCTGGACACAAAAACGACGTTCAAACTCCAAAATTACTCTGAGATTTCGTCTGAATACTCTCAAAACACACACAAAAACACTAATTAGCATAGCGGGGTGCTGCAGAACAGGGTATTAACTCGATCGCTATTACGATTCATTGTCCGAACGATCAATGTACTCAATGGATGTTTAAGTGCTGCCCACACTAGGGTGATGCTTTGTCATTAATTGTGATTCCGACCGGATGTTGAGTGCCACCCGAATTGGGGGAATACTCTGTCCTTCGTTGTGAATCCGATGGATGTTTAAGCATCGCACTTTGTCATTCGTTGTGAGGGTTGATCTCGTGAGTTATCGTAAATGCAGTATTAAGTTACTAACCTAGTTGTGTGCATGTTATTTAAATTAGGTTAACAGACTAATCAGTAGTCTAAACTCTGCCCGTATAAATCTGAAATATTATCACAAGGTAGCATCACTTTGGAATTATTAAGGTACGGAACCTTACCCCACTCCTTATTGCTTCATATTCAAATTGTCATAAACCCATTAAATTCATATATCTTTTAAAACTCCTCACATCTTTGATTATCGATTCATTTGACAGTCCATTGGATTCCTATTCTAATCATAACTTTGGATTTAGCTTTCTTGTCATGCGATAGTATTATGTTAGTTGTATTCATTATCGCATGTTCCAATATATGTTACATCTTGTTATGAAAAATATTTTGATAAGTTATGTGAATAAGACCATTTGTATTCTGATACCCTGAGTATCGCTTCTCGTGGAGTGTCCCACGAGCATGTTGTTGCGGCATCGACATCATGTGCTCCATCCGTGACGGAGAGATCAGTTCACGGCGTCTCTTAAGTACAAGTGTGGTACATATAAGCTATTAGGAGGCGTATGGATCGATCCTAGGATTTAAGTTAAGGAGGTGGATAGCGGGTATGCCAACTCGCCATCTCGTGTGATAATTATGCAGGAGTAGCTACCTGTGTATTGTCACGTTTTAAGTTTGTCTCATGGGTACATCCGTATGATATGATTATGAAATTACGTTACTTGCATCGTATCATTTTTGCATAAAGTTCCATCCGGATAACATTTCATATAAAGCGTTATGTGTTATTTGAGCCTATTATTCCGTACTGAGCATTTGGCTCATTCCGTAAAAAATTTTTATATACAGGTCAGAAGGTTACTTTGGGCGGGGAAAAGAGAGAAGAGTAAAGCCTAGGAATAAATCTGAAGATGTTAGTTAATTAAGTCGAATATCTCCGTTTGTATATTAACCTTAAGTTTAATTGTCGTGTGGTTGTATCCTTGTTAAATAAATAAATGGAATTATGACTTTTGTTTATGATACCACTGTTATTGTGACACGTCAGCCCTTCGGGGTTGGGGTGTTACACATAGCATGAAATGTAATGTAAAACGATGTACTAAGTACGCACACAATGGGCATACATAGCATGAAATGTAATGAAATCCTGTACTATAATGTACTAACGAATATAGCAGGTATATGATGTGAAAACAGGAAAGCATGAATGTAACAAGTAGGCACATGTGTTTCACCCCAAAACAGTTTGGAAAACAGTAAAAGAGGGGTCTATGTACTCACTTGAGATTGCTTAGTAGTCCTTGAGTAACAACCAAACAATGCTAGAGATCACGGAATCAAACGGCACCTAATATAGGTAACTATGTTAATGAACCAGATCTAAATCGGAGGATTGGATAGAATGAGGGATCGTAAACCAAATGAGTATGGGAACTCATGTAGTGTGGTTTAACAAAGCCCACATACTAAAATGAAACCTAACCTAAGTGCTTACGACCCATTACGACCCGTTTAGGTAGCTTATGCTACTTTAACGCGCCGCTCGCGTGAAACGCGTTCGGAGCGCCTAACTAGTCCTATGACAAGTAAAATTTGCCTTAACATATCTAATATTGTTACCAAAAGAGTTTAGATACCAAAATTTATGTTACATATGCTTAAAATGAATTTTGGCGTCAAAAGGGCATTTTGGTAATTTACCTAAGGCATATAAACTACCTATCATACAACTACTTAAACGAAGCGACCATAAGGTATAACCTCAGAAGGTTATTCCCTATATACTATGGTCACCTAAAGTGTTTGGTCGGATCCTAATGATCGACCAAATGGGTCGGGTTCGAAGGTATAAGCGATTTATCAGATCGCTTACCCTTACGACCCTAGACAACGTGGTAATCAGTAGGCATAGTCACAAGGGACTATAACCATCGGGATTACAATCACGTTGCGAAGTTCAAACGAACTTCGCATTGACCATAAACTGGTCAATGCAGAAAGTCAAACAAAGTTTGACTTTCGGACTCGAAAAGAAATAAAAGAACGAAGGAACACTTACGAAGGGTCCCCGAATGCTAATCTAGATCAAAATAGCTCAGGTATGAAACAAAGGTTTCAACTTAGAGCACATTAGATCAGATTCTTGTGAGGAAAAGTGAAGGGTGGAGGTGGGTATTTATAGTTTTCGGTTCACCGTTAGGATCATTTCTTGGAAAAGGGGGCACGATCTAAGCCGTACACTTGTTGGAAAGTTGTGGTAACTCATTTGCCATCCACCATAAGAGTTTGACACTTGGCACTTGACCTTTGGAGAGTGTTAAGGGCTGTTAACAGCTGAAAAAAAACGTTTTGCTGCATCTGGCCCCTGTTTACGGACCTAGTTTGGCAGATTTACAGTTTCAGTCCCTGAAACCTCAAAACTTGGTTTTCGATGCGTTTTTTTTGACACGTTTAAGCCCCGTTAACCCCATTTCAAAGCTCTAAAATGAAGTTAAAGTATAGGGAACTTAAAATGTGCTCAAAAATATCTCAGATGTCGGTTCGTTTGGCCGTACGATCGCGATGTTCGCTTAATTATGACGGAATGCGCATAAGCGCGAAAAACGACCCAAATGACGTGACGAATGGATTTTTCTTATGCCAAACACTAAAATAAAATTTTTTAGTGCTTACATAAATTTTTGGATGTCCGGATGCATTCAGAACGTAAGTTATGCGCGAAAATGCAAACCTATGCACTTTTTGACACTTTTAGTCCCTGAATGACCCAAAAGTTTATTTTAGCACACCGAACCCCTCAAAGCCTATTTCTAAGCTATGTGAAGGATATTTATGGTATGTTTAACTTATGGTCATGTTCCGGAATGTCTGTTACAGTTCAAATTGGCATACTTTCGCAGTTTGTCAAATTTAGTCCCTGTAGGCGAATTAACTTGTTTTTGCCATACCAAAGCCTTCAAAACTTATTTCTAAGTTATGTAAAGGTTATTTAAGGTATGTTAAGTATATTTCACTATTTCGGAGTGTTCGTTGCATTAAACTGGTTATATTTACGCATCAGTGCGCGTATAACCTTCCAGAAAGCGATTTAGAGCTTGAAATCGAACAAGAGTTGATATGTGCTAAAGATACACATATCTATACAGATCCCAAGTATGAAATACAATATTTCATTGGCTTGGTATTTGTTTGATGGTCGCAGTGACCCAGGTGTCACAGTTGTTCCAATATCCAAATGCAAAATAGATCAAATCCAATCACCAGAATATTGAAGTCCTAAGGCACAAGTATGACCCTTCATGCTTTGCTCGTTCAAGGAGCTTCGTGAGTGGATCCGCAATATTTTGATCAATGTGAATTTTGCAAAAACATATCTTTCCCTTTTTCAACTTCATCCCTTATGTAGTTGAAACTCCGCTCAATGTGCCTAGTCTTTTGATGTGCACGAGGTTCCTTGATTTGAGCAATCGCACCATCGTTATCACAAAGTTTACCTTCCTGATCTTTGATTCAATCAAGGTTGCAGATAGCTCAATGGCCTGTCTAACTGTAGTAGGGTTGCTACCAGTCACAATGTCTTGTATTAAGTCAGGGAGGCCATCAATGTACTTTTCGATTGCCTTATCCAAAGGCGTGACCATGGTAGGACACAACAGGCTCAGCTCCTCTTATCGATCAGTGTATGCTCGATGTTCACCGCTGTCTTGCTCAAGATTGTCGAATTCCCTTTCCAAGGCCCTGATCTCGTGACGAGGATAGAATTCCTTCATCATAAGGGCCCTAAGTTCAGCCCATGTCTGTGCTAGAGCAACTTCTGCACCACGATCTCTCATAACCCCGTTCCACCACGTAAGGGCCCTCTTCTGGAACACACTCGAAGAAAACTCGACCTTGCGATTGTCAGGACACTGCACGTGGCGGAAAGTATTCTCAATGCTCTCGAACCATTGAAGAAGCCCAGTCGCTCCCTCAGAACCACTAAACTTGAGTGGTTTAGCCGAGTTAAAACTCTTGAAATTGCATGGACCATTGTTGTTGTTGTTGGCTTGGTTCCATTGAGCAAAGAGGTTTGGGAATTGAGCAGCCATTTGCTGCGTAATGATATCTGCCAGTTCGGCAGTCGCTATCTGGTTTTCGCGTCGAGGAGGCATTCTAAAAGAGGAAAACATGAAAGGAAACGAGTGAGAGAATTAGACGAAAAGAATGCGATGAAACAAATCTGATGAAAGCAAGGATGGTGGTCATTTGTTTGTTACTACAAAGCAACAAACGACCCTGGTGATTTATCAAAGTAAATAGGTCAAAAATAATGTATCGCGAAGACATGCTCGCCTATAAGTGAACACTCATCCCAAGAATTCCCAGGTAAGCACAACTGGTCTCGCGTCTGATGAGATATATACGAAGTGCTTGCCTAGACAGAAAACCCAGAATACAGGCATTCACCCTTCCAGTTTGCACGTGTTCACATTATTTAAAACCCAAAACCTTGACGAGATCTTGAAAACTCAAAAGGGTTCAAAACCATATAACAGAGGGTTCAAAACCTAGTAATCAATCATCCTAAAACAGATGATTAGTTTTCAAAGCGGTTTCAAAAGGTGTCTTATCCACTTTCTTGGTTTGGGCCACATTGAATGTACGGGCCGTGGAGAGCAAAAGCGTAACCCCAAAATGATAAAGATAATGCGCTCCTAGACATCATAGATCGAACCATATCCAAATAGAGTTCGATTCCTCCTCTATCAGAACGAAGAACTTTGATTGAGTTGATTTTGTACTTCTCCTTTTGAAGATTTTGAACGTTTCAAAACTTCATCTTTGTGTCAAGTACACACAACCATAACTACTATAGGCGTTGGAAAAAGGTAATGAAGTATCTTTCACCATTCCTAGTCATTGGCTTAAAAGGATCACATACATTCAAATGTATGATACCTAGTAAATCTTTTGCCTTTTCCCACTAAGGGATTACTTGGTCATTTTACCTTGTAAACAAGATTCGCATGTATCAGATGAACCAATTTCATTTGTTTCCAAAAGACAATTCTTTCAAAGTGTTTACATGCGACATCTGTTTATATGACCAAGGCGATAATGCCAAAGATAGGTCTCACTCAAATCCATTTTGAGTTTCTTGGTGATTGCTTGGTACATCGAACTATCAAATGATGTATTATTATGAACCAATTCATAAATACCATTTGAAAGCATAGCTTTAAAGTAAAACCATGTCATTCATCGAAATATAAATGTCATTGTTTACAAA
Source organism: Helianthus tuberosus (assembly GCA_030545235.1). NCBI lineage: Eukaryota > Viridiplantae > Streptophyta > Magnoliopsida > Asterales > Asteraceae > Helianthus > Helianthus tuberosus. Next base: position 18,241 of record JARYGA010030442.1, read on the forward strand.
CTTTAGATCAAAACCATATTGTCTTATAAGGGAAACTTGAATAATGTTCCTAGTCAAACTAGGAGCATTCAAAACATTTTTAAAACAATTTTCAAACCATTTGGAAGTTTCAAAACATAGTCTCCTAGGGCTTCACTTGAACTTTCGCTCCATTGCCTATAAAGAGACTAATATCTCCCTTCTTGTAATGCTAATTTCTCTTGAACTCTTGCAACAAATTGCAAACATGAGTTCCACATCCGGTATCTAATACCCATGTGTTAGAAGAAATAACATTAAGGTCAATATGTTTCATAAAGATTGTACCTGAGGTTTGCCTAGCATCCCTCTTGTTTTTCAACTCCTTGAGATAGGTTGGACAATTCCTATTTAAATGTCCTATCTCTCCATATTCAAAGCATGGATCGTTCATGGCAACCTTTGCCTTCTTTTCTTTTAGTTTCGGCGGTTCCGCTTTAGTCTTTCTTTTCTTTTCCCTTTGAATTACCCGTTTTCATTTTCAACATTTGCTTTGGTGTCGGGGTGATGCCCTTTCTTGTTGTCATCCTCATTGATCGTTAGAACGGATAAAATCCCTTTTACCCATATTGAGCCTTTCGAGGTGATCAATGTGGCTTTTCATCTTAAAGACATAAGATGAGACCGATTGGTTTTCCTCCATTCGACAAGCATGAAGCGCTCGAACCGTTTTGAAGCGTTCTACCCTTGCTTTTTGTAGGAACATTTCCTTCAATTGGGTAATCATGTCATATGCCCATGATGTTCAAAATCCTTTTGAATCTCGGGAATCATAGTTCCCAACATGAGACAAGAGGCTTGCATAGTATCCTTGATATACTTAATCCAGTCATTATAGGCATCCTTATCTTCCATAAGAGGTTTGTCACACCCCCAAAATCCACACGCGGAGTATCACCGCAGGGAGCGTGACGTGACCAGGATCATGCCACCAATCATATTGAATGATATAGTGAAGTAAATGAATGTCCAACCACACAACATAATTGGTGTTAAAAAACAGTTTAACATATCTAAGTTATCAGCGGAAGCAAATAGTTCAAAACCCAAATCATAAATTAAAAGTGTTTAAGTTCCTCATGAACACTTAATGTCCATTCTCCACAACGACTCTTCCCCATGCAAGCTCCTGCTAAACCTAGTGACCTGCAAAGATGTAGTAACGACTCAACAACAAAGTTGAGCGAGTTCACAGTTGGTTGTCCATTTTAGAGTTGTTCCAAAAACATTTATTCGTTAATCCATTTTCTACTTCGGCCATCTCAGCCGTGGGGGCTACCCCATGTTCTCAATCTTCGGCTATCCAGTCGTGGGGATTATGTGACAACCCTCAAAATTTCATGTATTCCGTACAATTTATTAATGATAATTAAAGTGCTTGATGATTGTGCTAAATCATTTAACTGCTCTCTGATTACTGTGTTATACTTACATATGCGTGTTAGCATACTAGTAGTATACAGAAAAGTTACTAAATAGTCCGGTATGTTTTCCTATGTGTTAGGAATAAATTGCGTTACAAAAATATATAAATAAGACGCCTTGCGGAATAATTAAACAATTTAACGGAACAGTATCCGACCGAACAACCGGACATTACCCGGAACACCTAATATTTTCCAAATACATTGTGTTATTATTTTTGGCTAGTCTTGATCCCCGTTTACCATAACACCCACTAAAAAACCCAACAACTATCATATATCACCACATTACTTACCATCTAACTATCACTTACCAATTAGTTTAAATATTGCAAACATCCCCCCCCCCCCCCCCAACCGATTTTTAGTCCCTCATGGACCCACACAATCATCCTCCATGCATCCAAATATTTGATTTGATTTTAACTCAATATTATAATTGATTACTTACTTGCATATCTAAACAAAATATTATAAGAAGAAGTGTAAACATGGCCAACATCTCTACATGTCTTTCATAAGATTCACCCTACTCTCTCTCTCTCATCACTCTCTTCTCTCTCTTTCGGCTCACCCCACAACCGAAACCATCACCACCACTAAACATCATCATCTTCTTCCAAGATTCAAGTTCCATTCAAAGCTTGAAGGTGATCCATGGAGCTTGCAAGTTGAAGAGCATTCCAAAGGAGCTTTGTTCTTGCCTTCTTCACCATCTTTTCTTCATCTTTCGCACTAGAGAATCACCCCTAGCTATAAGCTAGTAGTAAGCTCTTGTTTAACCTTTGTTCATCTTGTTTCATGATTAAAGGATGTAATGTCACACCCCGACCGCGTAAAACAACAACTCGCGGCGGAAACATCGGGGCGTGTTGCAACAGAATTAATGTTTCACAACCATGGAAATTAAAGTTTCGTTTTATTGATTTAAAAGTGTTACAATGTCTAAATAAACAAATAAATACAACATAATTAACTAGTCTTGCATCTTTTATTGTCACTAAAGCCCAAGTCTGTCTATGTGTATCTTGACCATCTTAAGCAACAGTTCCTGAAAAACACATGTGAAAATAGGTACGTCAGCATAAAAATGCCTGTGAGATACATAGGTTTTGTGAAAATAAGATTCATGACTTATGTTTGAGAAAATGTTTAGTCATGAACCTTGTCATTTGCTTTGTCTTTTAAATCATTTGAAAAACGATAAGATCAGATGATAAGTATAAATAAATGTAAGGTTAAATGAATAACCAAGTAAAATGCGTTTGCATAAGATAAGTTGTTTATAAATCAATGTCTTGTGAAAAGTATGTTATTTGTATGAAATGTTCTATGTCTCAAACTGAAATGATTCAAATAACGTTACGACATGTAATACCATACAAACACTTATATATAGGAAGTACCAGCGGCGTATCCACCATGCTTGTATCATATTACACACGCATCGTTACTTAATCACTTAATCAAACCAAACCAAACAATGTAAAATGTTCATGTCAAGATGTAAATCATGTCAAAATGTCTATGTCAAATATCCATGTCAAATGTCTATGTCAAATATCCATGTCAAATGTCTATGTCAAATATCCATGTCAAATGTCTATGTCAAATATCCATGTCAAATGTCTATGTCAAAATGTCATGTATGGCAAGTGAAAGGTCTCAACTAAACCATATGCACAAAAACAAAGTATTGAAGTAAAACTTGGTTTAAATCAAAGCTATGTTTTGTGTGAATGCATGCAAATATTTAATATGAACATCTATGCGGTATTGTGAATATGCATACATCCAAGCCTGGCGACTGTGGTGATAAACCCTTTAAACAAATTAAAGGTCTATCTGTCTTATATCAACGAATTCGGTCATTCCTTTCATCCCCTTTCCCTGGGACGTCCGGAACGGGAGTTGTCAATTCCTATGGTACCACTACCTACTAACGAACGGCATGATCGGTGTTAATGAATGTATTGTCCCATGTAAACAAACCAAATGTCATACCAAAATGTAAGCATGTGATGAAAAACAATGTACTAAGTATGAACGCAATGGACATACATAGCATAAATGAAAATGTAAAACGATGTACTAAGTATGAACGCAATGGACATACATAGCATAAAATGTAATGAAATCATGTACTATAATGTACTAACGAACATAGCAGTATATGATGTTAAAACAGGAAAGCATGAAAGTAACAAGTAGGCACATGTGTTCCACCCCAAAACAGTTTGGAAAACAGTAAAAGAGGGGTCTATGTACTCACTTGAGATTGCTCAGTTGTCTAAAGATAACCACCAAACAGTGCTAGAGATCTCGAAATCAAACGGCACCTAATATAGGTAACTATGTTAAATAACCGGACCTAAATCGGAAGACTGGGTAGCATTAGGGTTTGTAAACCAAACGAGTGTGGAGACTCGTGTGATATGGTTTAACAAAGCCTACATACTAAACGAAACCTAACATAACTGTCTACGACCCATTACGACCCGTTTAGGTAGCTTATGCTACTTTAACGCGTCGTGCGCGTGAAACGCGTTCGGACCGTCTAACTAGTCCTATGACAAGTGTTATATGCCTAAACATGTTACATAATCAGTTATGTGACAAAAGTTTAGGTTACATATGCTTAATTACCAATTATACATGAAAAGGGTATTATGGTAATTTACCTAAGGCATATAAACTACCTATCATACAGCTACTTAAACGATGTGACCATAGGGTATAACCTCGGAAGGTTATGCCCTATACTAGGGTCACCTAATGTATTTGGTCGGATCCTAATGATCGACCAAACTGGGTCGGGTTCGAGGTATAAGCGATTTATTAGATCGCTTACCCTACGACCCTAGACAACGTGGTAATCAGTAGGCATAGTCCCAAGGGACTATGACCATCGTGATTACAATCACGTTGCGAAGTTCAAACGAACTTCGCATTGACCATTACTGGTCAACGCTGAAAGTCAAACAAAGTTTGACTTTCTGACTCGAAAAGCAGTAAAATAAGGAAAAGAACGAAAGAATACTTACGAAGGGTCCCCGAATGCTAATCCCGATCCAAGAACTCAGGTATGAAACAATGGTTTCAACTTAGAGCTCTCAAAATCAGAATTCTAGTGGGTTTTGATGTTGTGTGGGTTGGGTATTTATAGGAATACCCGAACCGTTAGGATCGTTTGTCGAAAATCGTGCCTTAATCATGTCCGTACAAGTGTCGAAATGTTATGGTGCCTAAATTGCCACTAACCATAGGGAATCAACACTTGGCAAGGGATTTGGGAGTGGATAACAACTGTAAACAGCTGTCGATACATCGAATCCGGTCTCGAAAATGCGAAAAATGAGTTTTCTGCATGTTTCTGCCCTAGACTAGGCAGTCGCGTAGCGCGACGGTGAGGGCCTAGGCAGTCGCGCTACGCCACTGACCCCCCCAGTTTCAGAAAAGTTTCAAAAGTGGCAGGAATGGTCCCTGCACGTGTTTAAGGCCTTTTTCGATGCGTTTGAACCCCGTTAACCTCATTTCAAGGCTCAAAAATGAAGTTAAAGTATAGGGAACTCAAAACATACTCAAAAATATGCCGGATGATGGTTCGTTTGGTCGTACGAACGCGATGTTCGCTTAATTATGACGGAATGCGCATAAGCGCGAAAAACGATCCAAATGACGTGTCGAATGGATTTTTCTTATGGCGAACACTAAAATAAAATATAGTCATGCTTACATAAATTTTTGGATGTCCAGATGTATTCAGAACGTAAGTTATGCGCGAAAATGCAAACTTGTGCACTTTTTGACACTTTTAGTCCCTGAATGACACAAAAGTTTATTTTAGCACACCGAACCTCTCAAAGCCTATTTCTAAGCTATGTAAAGGATATTTATGGTATGTTTAACTTATGGTCATGTTCCAGAATGTCTGTTACAGTTCAAATTGGCATACTTTCGCAGTTTGTCATATTTAGTCCCTGTAAGCGATATAACTTTGATTTTACCACACCAAACCTTCCAAAACTTATATCTAAGTTATGTATAGGTTATTTAAGGTATGTTAAGCCTATTTCACTATTCCGGAGTGTTCGTTGCATTAAACTGGTTATATTTACGCATTAGTGCGCGTATAACCTTCCAGAAAGCGATTTAGAGCTTGAAATCGAACATGAGTCGATATGTGCAAAAGATACACATATTTATACAAGTCCAAAGTATGAAATACATTATTTCATTGGTTTGGCATTTGTTTGATGGCCGTGGAGGCACAGGTGTTACAGTCTCCCCTACTTTAGGAAATTTCGTCCCGAAATTTATTTAGAGGAAACTTGTGAGAGTTTAAAACATGAAGTTGAAAAGATCAAATAACATTGGTTAGGGTTCTTGAACTTCTAGTAACCTTAATAACATTATGTTTGCAATGTAAGAGGGACACTTATATACAAGTATATGAAGCGTCATTGGTGCGTCCACCATGCCTCCATTACATCGTTCTCATTTTGTTATTGTTGTCACTATCGGTTCCTTCACATAATAAATCTTACTGGATTTCTGTGCACTAAATTTCATAATTATGTGCGCATCCATAATTAGAGAATTCCTTGCACAGTTCACACAGTCTATTTTATAATGTGTAGGGTAAAACCAAATGAACAATCCTGTGATGAGCGTGACTTAGACCGCCATAGAGTCCTTTAGACTAAATCAATAAATGATCTAAATAGACTATCAAGGAGTCTGTTCAGCTACATCACTAGATGTCGTTCTTTAACCAAATTGTGAATCAATCTTTTTGACTAGACCACTAAAGGGTCTTTTATGAATTATGAAGTAGTACTATATAATCCAAGGGTCTTAACTATTACATAGAAGCCCATTAAGGATTGAAGGTAGTACCTTTTGAATATCCTGCTACGAATCTCTCATATGAAGATATGAAAGATCCTGCGAGGATTTGGATAACGAATATCCAGAGTATTGAAACACAAAAAAATGCATAAAAGAAAACATAAGATGAATAAACACATATCACATAACCACAAAATTGTTTAACTAGAAGTTTGTTCTGCTAACAGAGTACATGTATTTAAAGCACACTAGGAATCCATCTCGTGGATTTCATTTGGTACTTTAAACATTATCAAGAATCTAACTATAAAGATAGAAAGATCTTTAAAAGAAAAATTCGATTTCGATTATAAGGAACCGAAATGTTCGAATTCAGGTACATAAGGAATCCAATTAAGGACTCTGATTTGAATGATGATCATCCACAAGGATCTAATTGTGAAGATAAAAAGATCCCTTATGGATTTTAGAAGTTGAAGATGTTTCGATACCTTGCACTGGACGTGCTTATGTCAAAACATGAAGTAAAAATGCTTATGAAATTGAGATGCCTGATATGTCAAGGCAACATATGAAGCAGAATTTGAAGGTTAAGTCAATGTACGAGGAAAAATATTTTTGAAAACTGTGCATGGGGTTCTTTTAAGAAAAATGTGTTTAACGTTTTTGAAACCTTATATATAATACTTTTGAAATCATAAAGTAGGTGTATTAGATAGATATATTTACAAAAAAAATGTTTTAAAATCATGCGAGATGAATTTTGAAATTATGTATAAGGTTTTTGAAAGACATGAATGATGCTTTTCGAAATCATGCACTTGATAAGAAAATGTATTGTGTTAATATTGTCTTCAGACTATATAAAATATTTTGAAATTAGGAAGGTTGGTTTTGATAACATGGCCAATGTTTTTGAAATAACATAGACAATGCATCTAGAAAAATTGTTTTCAAACTATATGAAATGTTTTGAAATCATGAAGATTGTTTTGAAATACTTGTACTGTGAATGTTGAAAAATCAAAACGTAATGGGTATGAGATTTGAAAATATCCTTAGTTATCCAACTAAGGATTCAAAAGTACAGATGTGCAAAAAGCACGATTACTCATAATTTCACTTTATTTCCTGTACTTCGTTTCTTAGAATGAAACGAGTATTTAGAACTTTCGAGGAAATGATGAGCGATCACTTGAAAGAGAGAATCACAAGAGTAGTTTGTAAGGAACATAGTTCCTTAATGCAGGTATCATAGGAAAAACATACACACATGTAATTATACTTGTATATCAGAATTTGTGAACAACGATTTATTTATAAACAAAACAGATTGTTTCACATTACAAGGAAACAAAAGAACAAAAGCATAAGACAGCAACATCTTCTAGTCAGCCAACTGCTCATCCGTGGGTGGGATTTGCATTAGCAAGCTTTGGGCATTTGTTCCTGAAATGGCCCGTATCGCCACAGTTGTAGCAAGTACCACGAGGAAAACGAGCTTGAGTTGAGTTGACTTGGGGTTGAGTTAGACCACCTTGGTTCGGGTTACATCGACAAACACTTGCCAGGTGACCAACTCTTCCACATGATACACATCGATGACACTGTAAGTGAGCTAGGTGATGCCCCTTACATTTGTTGCATAATGGTGCCGTTCCATGGTATTGCTTCTTAGCAGGTGGTGTTGCCACCCGGATGGGTCTTGTTTGATTTGGTACTGCTGTAGTTGGGCACACCCTTGCCGTATGACCTATAAGTCCACAAATTTGGCAATTGCGGCACTTCACATTAGCATGATGATGAAGGCTACATTGGTTGCACAAGGGTGAAGTTCCATTGTATGGCTTCCTAGCTGGTGGCCTTGCCACATGGCTAGGTCCCGCTTGATTAGGTGTAACCGTTGCGGGTTTCCTTGAAGCCTTACGCTTCCTTGATTTTGGTGCTGGCTTGACTTCTGCTTCCTTTGGTGACTCTTGAGTGGCTTCATTGTCGAGACGAGAGGCTTCATTTTTGAGACGAGCCATGGCAATGCCTAGATCCACAGACTTCAGAATCACTTCGCCTATTTGCTGGGCAAATTTAGCTGTTTGCTCGGACATTTGACCAGTGCTGAGAGGAAGAGACATTCTAGAAGAAAATGAAAGACATAGGAAGAAACAAGCGAAAGGTTCATTGGATAATCAATACAGAATGGTAACGAATGAAAATTGTGATCATTTGTTTGTTACCTAAGGCAAACAAATGAGATGGTGACAAATCAAAGTAAATGGGTCAAAAATAATGTATCGCGAAGACATGCTCGCCTATAAGTGAACACTCATCCCAAGAATTCCCAGGTAAGCACAACTGGTCTCGCGTCTGATGAGATGTATACGAAGTGCTTGCCTAGACAGAAAACCCAGAATACAGGCATTCACCCTTCCAGTTTGCACGTGTTCACATTATTTAAAACCCAAAACCTTGACGAGATTTTGAAAACTCAAAGGGGTTCAAAACCATATAACAGAGGGTTCAAAACCTTACAATAGAGGGTTCAAAACCTAGTAATCAATCATCCTAGAACAGATGATTAGTTTTCAAAGCGGTTTTGAAATTTATGTTTTTGTTGTGGTCGTCGCCTAAGGATAGGCGACGGTATTGTTTTATGACTAAACGCTAGTAAACTCGCGTTAGGGTCCTAAGAAGGTTATAGAATAGGTCAAAGCATTACTAATTACTAATAACCTAATTCCCTATAACCATTGGCTCTGATACCATCTTTTCTGTCACACCCCGACCGCGTAAAACAACAACTCACGGCGGAAACATCGGGGCGTGTTGCAACAGAATTAATGTTTCACAACCATGGAAATTAAAGTTTCGTTTTATTGATTTAAAAGTGTTAAAATGTCTAAATAAACAAATAAATACAACATAATTAACTAGTCTTGCATCTTTTATTGTCACTAAAGCCCAAGTCTGTCTATGTGTATCTTGACCATCTTAAGCAACAGTTCCTGAAAAACACATGTGAAAATAGGTACGTCAGCATAAAAATGCCTGTGAGATACATAGGTTTTGTGAAAATAAGATTCATGACTTATGTTTGAGAAAATGTTTAGTCATGAACCTTGTCATTTGCTTTGTCTTTTAAATCATTTGAAAAACGATAAGATCAGATGATAAGTATAAATAAATGTAAGGTTAAATGAATAACCAAGTAAAATGCGTTTGCATAAGATAAGTTGTTTATAAATCAATGTCTTGTGAAAAGTATGTTATTTGTATGAAATGTTCTATGTCTCAAACTGAAATGATTCAAATAACGTTACGACATGTAATACCATACAAACACTTATATATAGGAAGTACCAGCGGCGTATCCACCATGCTTGTATCATATTACACACGCATCGTTACTTAATCACTTAATCAAACCAAACCAAACAATGTAAAATGTTCATGTCAAGATGTAAATCATGTCAAAATGTCTATGTCAAATATCCATGTCAAATGTCTATGTCAAATATCCATGTCAAATGTCTATGTCAAATATCCATGTCAAATGTCTATGTCAAATATCCATGTCAAATGTCTATGTCAAATATCCATGTCAAATGTCTATGTCAAAATGTCATGTATGGCAAGTGAAAGGTCTCAACTAAACCATATGCACAAAAACAAAGTATTGAAGTAAAACTTAGTTTAAATCAAAGCTATGTTTTGTGTGAATGCATGCAAATATTTAATATGAACATCTATGCGGTATTGTGAATATGCATACATCCAAGCCTGGCGACTGTGGTGATAAACCCTTTAAACAAATTAAAGGTCTATCTGTCTTATATCAACGAATTCGGTCATTCCTTTCATCCCCTTTCCCTGGGACGTCCGGAACGGGAGTTGTCAATTCCTATGGTACCACTACCTACTAACGAACGGCATGATCGGTGTTAATGAATGTATTGTCCCATGTAAACAAACCAAATGTCATACCAAAATGTAAGCATGTGATGAAAAACAATGTACTAAGTATGAACGCAATGGACATACATAGCATAAATGAAAATGTAAAACGATGTACTAAGTATGAACGCAATGGACATACATAGCATAAAATGTAATGAAATCATGTACTATAATGTACTAACGAACATAGCAGTATATGATGTTAAAACAGGAAAGCATGAAAGTAACAAGTAGGCACATGTGTTCCACCCCAAAACAGTTTGGAAAACAGTAAAAGAGGGGTCTATGTACTCACTTGAGATTGCTCAGTTGTCTAAAGATAACCACCAAACAGTGCTAGAGATCTCGAAATCAAACGGCACCTAATATAGGTAACTATGTTAAATAACCGGACCTAAATCGGAAGACTGGGTAGCATTAGGGTTTGTAAACCAAACGAGTGTGGAGACTCGTGTGATATGGTTTAACAAAGCCTACATACTAAACGAAACCTAACATAACTGTCTACGACCCATTACGACCCGTTTAGGTAGCTTATGCTACTTTAACGCGTCGTGCGCATGAAACGCGTTCGGACCGTCTAACTAGTCCTATGACAAGTGTTATATGCCTAAACATGTTACATAATCAGTTATGTGACAAAAGTTTAGGTTACATATGCTTAATTACCAATTATACATGAAAAGGGTATTATGGTAATTTACCTAAGGCATATAAACTACCTATCATACAGCTACTTAAACGATGTGACCATAGGGTATAACCTCGGAAGGTTATGCCCTATACTAGGGTCACCTAATGTATTTGGTCGGATCCTAATGATCGACCAAACTGGGTCGGGTTCGAGGTATAAGCGATTTATTAGATCGCTTACCCTACGACCCTAGACAACGTGGTAATCAGTAGGCATAGTCCCAAGGGACTATGACCATCGTGATTACAATCACGTTGCGAAGTTCAAACGAACTTCGCATTGACCATTACTGGTCAACGCTGAAAGTCAAACAAAGTTTGACTTTCTGACTCGAAAAGCAGTAAAATAAGGAAAAGAACGAAAGAATACTTACGAAGGGTCCCCGAATGCTAATCCCGATCCAAGAACTCAGGTATGAAACAATGGTTTCAACTTAGAGCTCTCAAAATCAGAATTCTAGTGGGTTTTGATGTTGTGTGGGTTGGGTATTTATAGGAATACCCGAACCGTTAGGATCGTTTGTCGAAAATCGTGCCTTAATCATGTCCGTACAAGTGTCGAAATGTTATGGTGCCTAAATTGCCACTAACCATAGGGAATCAACACTTGGCAAGGGATTTGGGAGTGGATAACAACTGTAAACAGCTGTCGATACATCGAATCCGGTCTCGAAAATGCGAAAAATGAGTTTTCTGCATGTTTCTGCCCTAGACTAGGCAGTCGCGTAGCGCGACGGTGAGGGCCTAGGCAGTCGCGCTACGCCACTGACCCCCCCAGTTTCAGAAAAGTTTCAAAAGTGGCAGGAATGGTCCCTGCACGTGTTTAAGGCCTTTTTCGATGCGTTTGAACCCCGTTAACCTCATTTCAAGGCTCAAAAATGAAGTTAAAGTATAGGGAACTCAAAACATACTCAAAAATATGCCGGATGATGGTTCGTTTGGTCGTACGAACGCGATGTTCGCTTAATTATGACGGAATGCGCATAAGCGCGAAAAACGATCCAAATGACGTGTCGAATGGATTTTTCTTATGGCGAACACTAAAATAAAATATAGTCATGCTTACATAAATTTTTGGATGTCCAGATGTATTCAGAACGTAAGTTATGCGCGAAAATGCAAACTTGTGCACTTTTTGACACTTTTAGTCCCTGAATGACACAAAAGTTTATTTTAGCACACCGAACCTCTCAAAGCCTATTTCTAAGCTATGTAAAGGATATTTATGGTATGTTTAACTTATGGTCATGTTCCGGAATGTCTGTTACAGTTCAAATTGGCATACTTTCGCAGTTTGTCATATTTAGTCCCTGTAAGCGATATAACTTTGATTTTACCACACCAAACCTTCCAAAACTTATATCTAAGTTATGTATAGGTTATTTAAGGTATGTTAAGCCTATTTCACTATTCCGGAGTGTTCGTTGCATTAAACTGGTTATATTTACGCATTAGTGCGCGTATAACCTTCCAGAAAGCGATTTAGAGCTTGAAATCGAACATGAGTCGATATGTGCAAAAGATACACATATTTATACAAGTCCAAAGTATGAAATACATTATTTCATTGGTTTGGCATTTGTTTGATGGCCGTGGAGGCACAGGTGTTACATGTAATATGTTAAATCTACATGAACACTAAAAAGGGTTTAAACAAGAAGATGAAACATGATGTATTTATGTTAGTATGAAATTGTTTTGATATGTACTGATTATTTGCTGATTTACTTTTTAATATTGATGTTTGATGTTGTTGTGGATCTCTAAACATGTTAACGGAATCAATCGAACACACTTTAGAATGATAAAAGCTGAAAACAGTTTGCTGATTGATGATTACAGCCAACTTCAGTTGGCTGTAACCGAACCTTAATAAAGCAGAAAATATATTTTCTGAAGTCTAGATTTATGTATTATAAAATACGGTTCTAATGGCACTGGAATCATAATTTTTGGACTTCGTTTACTATTTTTAAAGTGTCGTTTTGCAACAGCAGCTAGAGCTGCATTTTTCTTGCTGAAAATATGCGTCCTGTTTTCTATCATAACTTGAATTCTGGGTAGTGTTAGACCATGAAATTTGTACAGTAGATGAAAACTGATGTATTTGTAATTACCCCACTGGAATTTTGTAAATCGGACTCTCGGCGAATTTTTAATAAATTATTCCGTGGACTGCAATCAGAAAAAGATGAATCTGATTGCAGTTCAGAAAATGAATTTTTATAAAATATTGGCAATGAACTGGATCCCAAGATTTTTATACAATAATATTTGGATCGTTTAAGACCAACCGTAAAAAGTTGAGAATTTTTGGAACATGTTAACTATTTTATTAAAATCCCCGAAAACAGCCCAGTTTCGAGTATAAAAGCTGAAACGACATAAGTAGTGATTTGCGTGTCTATATGGCGGGTAGGTTATCCGAGAATGATATTACATGTTATATGTCTATAAAAGTGTTATGTGCAATGTCGTATGAGTGGGGAATGGATGGGAAGTTATATGGGCATGAACCGTTAAAGTGATGCATGTTATGTGATAGATACGTGTAGGAACTTTGTGTTCTATTTGAAGTCACTAATAAACTAAGTGGTAATCATACTAGGACGTGATTGACTGACCTTGACTGTTAGCTATATTTGAGAGTCAAACCGAGCAACCGAGGTGAGTTCACACTCTTAAGGCATGGGATTCCCGGTGGGTTGGGAATGGGATTGAATAACTACTCGTACTATCAATTACTATTAAACTACTTTCACTGTCCTCGGATTGAAGGGCACGTACGTAAAACCTACGTACACTCATACTTACTACCGTCCTCGGATTGAAGGGCACGTACGTAAAACCTACGTACACTCATACTTGCTACGGTCCTTGGATCAAGAAGGGCACGTACGAATACGACTAGTCTACACATGGGAAGCCCCCACTAATCATCGCACACATGTTTGGGAAACCGCGATACAGCCACTAATCATCGCACACATGTTTGGGAAACCGCGATCCGGCCACTAATCATCACAAACATGTTTGGGAAACCGCGATACAGATTAATAAGAGACATGGTTTACGAAATAAACATACGATTTACGAACACTATAACTAAACAACCAACTGTGAACTCACTCAACTTTGTTGTTGACTCGTTGTTACATGCCTTGCAGGTTGTTAGGTATCTATGGAGCTTGCATCGGAGTGGGAAGAGTCGTTGTGGGACATGGACAGCTGTGTGCCATACTAAACTTTTGAAACGTTTAAACTTATGACTTGGTTTTAAACATTATGCTTTCGCTTGCAACTTAAACTATTGTTTGGTTTAGACACCAATTGTATTGTGTTAGATCTTTATATATTACTTACATGCTTGTTCAATATGATTGGTGGCTTGATCCTGGTCATGTCACGCCTCCAAGCGGTGATACTCCGCGTGCGGATTTTGGGGGTGTGACAGATTGGTATCAGAGCCATTGGTTATAGTGAACTTGGTTTTAAAAAGGGGAAAACTCTTGGATAAAACCAGACTATAACCTGAACAGTGCTCAACGATCCACAACGACGCTTCGCTCCACGTGCAAGACTCAACACCCTAGGTGAAATGGTTCATGCTTACATTGCCTGTCTAATTGTCTACATAGTACATTGCATGCTTAGTTAGCGTAACAACTATTACTTGAAACCCTGTGTGTTTGCTCTCTTCTGTCACTCCACACTTACGCACTTTCGCGACACCACTTCTTACTTGTGTTCTCTGTATGGTGAAGATCATGAGTGGACAAATCAACCTCACGCAAGCCCAGCTGACGGCTTTGATCAACGAACAAGTTACTGCAGCGCTCGCAGCTGCCCAGGCAGGAGGTTAGAATGCTCAGCCACCAGTGTGCACGTTCAAGACTTTTATGGACTGTCGTCCTAGTACTTTCAGTGGCACTGAAGGGGCCGTTGGACTCCTCCACTGGTTCGAGAAGCTCGAGTCGGTCTTCAAAATGTGTGAATGCCCTGAGGATCGTAGGGTGAAGTATGCTACTGGTACTTTTGAAGGGGTAGCGCTCACATGGTGGAACGCTCAGGTTCAGCTGCTGGGGTTGGTTGCTGCTAATGCCACCCCGTGGAATGACTTCAAGGAACTGATCAAGGAAGAGTACTGCAGTCGTGATGACATCCACAAGCTAGAGGTGGAATTTTTCAACCTGAAGATGACGGGGTCTGAGATTGAGGCGTATACGAAGAGGTCGAATGAACTGGCCATCCTGTGCCCTACTATGGTGGACCCTCCCATCAAACGTATTGAGCTTTACCTCAAGGGCCTTGTACCCGAGATTCAGAGTCACGTGACTTCGGCTAACCTGGGTACCATTCAGCAGATCATTAAGTTAGCCCATCGTCTCACCGATCAAGCAGTTGAACAAAACAGATTGCCTAAGCGTATTGGTACTGCTACTACTAATACTCCCAATGATCACAAGCGAAAATGGGATGGAAATTCGGGCAAAAGCTCTACCTCTGTTCAGTCTCAGACTCAGCAACGAAGGACTGAGGACCATAGGAGCCCTGGTCAGCAGTCTTCTGGGAATCAAGGTCAGGGTGGATATCGAGGAAACCACCCAAAGTGCAACAAATGCAACAGACACCACAGTGGTCAGTGCAACAAGGGACGTTGTCAGAGGTGTCTCAAGATGGGTCATGAAGCCAAGCATTGCAGGAGCTCACGGCCTACAAATCAGAACCAGCAGCAGCAACAGCGGGGCAACAGGGGATGCTTTCAGTGTGGTGCTGAAGGCCACTTCAAGCGGGACTGCCCCCAGTTAAATCAAAATCAGAATAACAACAACAGCAATCATCAGGGCAACGGGAATAACAACGGGGGAAACGATGAAGACAATGGCGCCCGGGGCCGTGTGTTCGTGATTGGTCAGGGTGATGCTAGGAATGATCCCAACGTCGTGATGGGTAAGTTTCTACTAGATGACTTTTATGTTAATGTTCTATTTGATTCGGGTGCCGATACCAGTTATGTATCTCCAAAAGTTAATCAAATGCTTAAGAGCACTCCAACACTTTTGAACACCAAACACACGGTAGAACTAGCCAACGGTAAAAGTCTTGAAGCCACACACATAGTTAAAGGTTGTAACCTCGTCCTAGCTGGTCAGACTTTCTCTATTGATCTCATCCCTATCACACTTGGTAGTTTCGACGTCGTTATTGGGATGGATTGGCTATCTCATCATCAAGCGGAGATTGTTTGCAAGGAGAAAATCGTCCGCATTCCTCGTTCTGGTGAAGAACCTCTGGTGATTCAGGGCAATAAGAGTGGTGCTGTTGTAGGCATTATCTCTTTCCTTAAGGCCCAGAAGTGTTTGCGAAAGGGCCACACTGCCTTTCTAGCACTCGTTACTGACACCTCAACGGAAGAGAAGAGAATTGAAGACATCCCTATTGTGCGCGATTTTCCTGAGGTATTTCCTGAGGAATTACCTGGTCTTCCGCCTCATCGTCAAGTTGAGTTTCAAATCGAGCTAGCTCCTGGAGCAGCGCCCATAGCTCGAGCACCTTATCGCTTAGCGCCAACCGAACTGGAAGAACTGTCCAAGCAATTACAAGAACTTTTGGAAAAAGGTTTTATTCGTCCTAGCTCTTCACCTTGGGGAGCTCCAGTGTTATTCGTGAAGAAGAAAGACGGTACCTTCCGAATGTGTATTGACTACCGCGAACTCAACAAGGTGACCGTGAAGAATCGTTATCCTCTTCCACGTATTGACGACTTATTCAACCAGCTGCAAGGATCGAGTTATTACTCTAAGATTGATTTGAGATCGGGATACCATCAGCTGAGAGTCTGAGATGAGGACGTCTCCAAAACAGCATTCAGAACTCGTTACGGCCATTACGAGTTTCTGGTTATGCCTTTCGGATTGACGAATGCACCAGCGGTTTTCATGGATCTCATGAACCGAGTGTGCAAGCCTTACCTGGATAAGTTTGTCATAGTGTTCATCGACGACATCCTGATCTATTCTAAGAGTCAAGAGGAACACGAGCAGCATCTACGACTTATGCTGGAACTTCTTCGAAAAGAGCAGTTGTATGCCAAGTTTTCGAAATGTGACTTCTGGCTTCGCGAAGTCCATTTTCTAGGCCATGTGGTAAACAAGGATGGAATTCATGTTGATCCATCCAAGGTTGACTCGATCAGGAACTGGCCTGCACCCCGTACACCAACAGAAATCCGCCAATTCTTGGGTTTGGCAGGATATTACAGAAGGTTTATCAAAGATTTCTCCAAGATTGCGCAACCTCTCACTTCACTGACTCAGAAGGGTGTCATCTATCGATGGGGTGATGCATAGGAGTCCGCATTTCAACACTTGAAGGATAGACTTTGTAGCGCGCCTATTCTCTCATTGCCCGAAGGCACAGATGATTTTGTGGTTTATTGCGACGCTTCCATCCAAGGACTTGGTTGCGTGTTGATGCAACGTGACAAGGTCATTGCCTACGCATCACGCCAACTTAAGGTTCACGAAAGGAACTACACTACGCACGACTTGGAACTAGGAGTAGTTGTTTTCGTGCTTAAGATATGGAGACATTACCTGTACGGTACCAAGTGCACCATTTACACCGATCACGGGAGTCTCGAGCATATCTTCAAGCAAAAGGAGTTAAACATGCGTCAACGCCGATGGGTCGAAGTCTTGAATGATTATGAATGCGCTATCAAATACCATCCGGGCAAAGCCGACGTTGTGGCCGATGCCCTCAGTCGAAAGGATACTATACCGAAGCGTGTACGTGCGTTACAGCTTACCATCCAATCTAGCCTTCCCGCTCAGATTCGCGATGCTCAGGTTGAAGCGTTGAAAGCAGAGAACATCAGGGCTGAATCCCTACAAGGATCGAGGCAACAGCTAGAACAAAAAGAAGACGGCGCCTACTATGTAACAGGGCGTATTTGGGTTCCACTTTATGGAGGCTTACGCGAGCTTGTGATGGATGAAGCACATAAGTCTCGTTATTCGGTACATCCTGGTTCAGATAAGATGTACCACGACCTAAAGACTACATACTGGTGGCCTGGTATGAAAGCCAGCATAGCAACCTACGTCAGTAAATGCTTGACTTGTGCTAGGGTCAAGGTCGAGTATCAGAAACCATCAGGCCTACTTCAACAGCCAGAGATCCCGAAATGGAAATGGGAGCAAATTTCCATGGATTTTGTTACTGGCCTGCCCAGATCTCAACGCGGAAATGATACCATTTGGGTGATCGTGGATCGACTGACCAAGTCTGCACATTTTCTGGCAATCAAAGAAACGGATAAGTTTTCTACTCTTGCAGACATTTACTTAAAAGAAGTGGTATCAAGGCACGGAGTGCCAACCTCCATCATTTCTGATCGTGACGCGCGTTTTACTTCTGAACTGTGGCAAGCAATGCACAAGTCTTTTGGCTCACGTTTAGATATGAGCACCGCTTATCACCCACAGACGGATGGGCAATCTGAACGCACCATCCAAACCCTTGAAGACATGCTTAGGGATTGTGTAATCGATTTTGGTAATGGCAGGGAAAAGCACCTCCCGCTAGTGGAGTTTTCGTACAACAACAACTACCACACCAGCATCCAAGCCGCTCCATTTGAGGCATTGTACGGACACAAATGCCGATCACCTCTCTGTTGGGCAGAAGTTGGTGACAGCCAAATCACTGGCCCAGAACTTGTGGTAGATACCACCGAGAGAATTGCTCAGATACGACAGCGAATGGCGGTAGCTCGTGACCGTCAGAAAAGCTATGCTGATAAGGGAAGAAAACCACTCGAGTTCCAGGTTGGGGATCGAGTGCTACTCAAAGTCTCACCTTGGAAAGGCGTAGTTCGTTTTGGCAAACGAGGCAAACTCAACCTGCAATACGTTGGACCCTTTGAAATCATTGAGAAAGTTGGCAAAGTCGCTTACAGGCTGAACCTACCTGAAGAACTCAGCGGAGTTCACAACGTATTCCACGTGTCAAATCTGAAGAAGTTTCTGTCAGATGAGACCCTTATAGTTCCTCTCAAGGAACTCACAATCGACGACCAGCTGCGATTCGTCGAGGAACCAGTAGAGATTACGGGTCGAGTTGTTAAGATCCTCAAGCGTACCAGGATACCTCTTGTCCGAGTTCGTTGGAATGCCCGTCGTGGCCTAGAGTATACCTGGGAACGAGAAGACCAAATGAAACTCTAGTCCCCCCAGCTGTTTAAGAAAAATGCAACCACTACTGAGGCTGAAGCTACTGCAGAATTTCGGGACGAAATTCCAAATCAACGGGGGGATGATGTGACACCCCAGGAAAAGCCAGTAAACACCGCAACTTAACTAGCTTCCTCAGTAACCACGCACTAAATTTCGGGACGAAATTTTCTTAACAGGGGGAGAATGTGACAACCCTCAAAATTTCATGTATTCCGTACAATTTATTAATGATAATTAAAGTGCTTGATGATTGTGCTAAATCATTTAACTGCTCTCTGATTACTTTGTTATACTTACATATGCGTGTTAGCATACTAGTAGTATACAGAAAAGTTACAAAATAGTCCGGTATGTTTTCCTATGTGTTAGGAATAAATTGCGTTACAAAAATATATAAATAAGACGACTTGCGGAATAATTAAACAATTTAACGGAACAGTATCCGACCGAACAACCGGACATTACCCGGAACACCTAATATTGTCCAAATACATTGTGTTATTATTTTTGGCTAGTCTTGATCCCCGTTTACCATAACACCCACTAAAAACCCAACAACTAGCATATATCACCACATTACTTACCATCTAACTATCACTTACCAATTAGTTTAAATATTGCAAACATCCCCCCCCCCCCCCCGCCCCTCAACCGATTTTTAGTCCCTCATGGACCCACACAATCATCCTCCATGCATCCAAATATTTGATTTGATTTTAACTCAATATTATAATTGATTACTTACTTGCATATCTAAACAAAATATTATAAGAAGAAGTGTAAACATGGCCAACATCTCTACATGTCTTTCATAAGATTCACCCTACTCTCTCTCTCTCTCATCACTCTCTTCTCTCTCTTTTGGCTCACCCCACAACCGAAACCATCACCACCACTAAACATCATCATCTTCTTCCAAGATTCAAGTTCCATTCAAAGCTTGAAGGTGATCCATGGAGCTTGCAAGTTGAAGAGCATTCCAAAGGAGCTTTGTTCTTGCCTTCTTCACCATCTTTTCTTCATCTTTTGCACTAGAGAATCACCCCTAGCTATAAGCTAGTAGTAAGCTCTTGTTTAACCTTTGTTCATCTTGTTTCATGATTAAAGGATGTAATATGTTAAATCTACATGAACACTAAAAAGGGTTTAAACAAGAAGATGAAACATGATGTATTTATGTTAGTATGAAATTGTTTTGATATGTACTGATTATTTGCTGATTTACTTTTTAATATTGATGTTTGATGTTGTTGTGGATCTCTAAACATGTTAACGGAATCAATCGAACACACTTTAGAATGATAAAAGCTGAAAACAGTTTGCTGATTGATGATTACAGCCAACTTCAGTTGGCTGTAACCGAACCTTAATAAAGCAGAAAATATATTTTCTGAAGTCTAGATTTATGTATTATAAAATACGGTTCTAATGGCACTGGAATCATAATTTTTGGACTTCGTTTACTATTTTTAAAGTGTCGTTTTGCAACAGCAGCTAGAGCTGCATTTTTCCTGCTGAAAATATGCGTCCTGTTTTCTATCATAACTTGAATTCTGGGTAGTGTTAGACCATGAAATTTGTACAGTAGATGAAAACTGATGTATTTGTAATTATCCCACCGGAATTTTGTAAATCGGACTCTTGGCGAATTTTTAATAAATTATTCCGTGGACTGCAATCAGAAAAAGATGAATCTGATTGCAGTTCGGAAAATGAATTTTTATAAAATATTGGCAATGAACTGGATCCCGAGGTTTTTATAAAATAATATTTGGATCGTTTAAGACCTTCCGTAAAAAGTTGAGAATTTTTGGAACATGTTAACTATTTTATTAAAATCCCCGAAAACAGCCCAGTTTCGAGTATAAAAGCTGAAACGACATAAGTAGTGATTTGCGTGTCTATATGGCGGGTAGGTTATCCGAGAATGATATTACATGTTATATGTCTATAAAAGTGTTATGTGCAATGTCGTATGAGTGGGGAATGGATGGGAAGTTATATGGGCATGAACCGTTAAAGTGATGCATGTTATGTGATAGATACGTGTAGGAACTTTGTGTTCTATTTGAAGTCACTAATAAACTAAGTGGTAATCATACTAGGACGTGATTGACTGACCTTGACTGTTAGCTATATTTGAGAGTCAAACCGAGCAACCGAGGTGAGTTCACACTCTTAAGGCATGGGATTCCCGGTGGGTTGGGAATGGGATTGAATAACTACTCGTACTGTCAATTACTATTAAACTACTTTCACTGTCCTCGGATTGAAGGGCACGTACGTAAAACCTACGTACACTCATACTTACTACCGTCCTCGGATTGAAGGGCACGTACGTAAACCCTACGTACACTCATACTTACTACGGTCCTTGGATCAAGAAGGGCACGTACGAATATGACTAGTCTACACATGGGAAGCCCCCACTAATCATCGCACACATGTTTGGGAAACCGCGATACAGCCACTAATCATCACACACATGTTTGGGAAACCGCGATCCGGCCACTAATCATCGCAAACATGTTTGGGAAACCGCGATACAGATTAATAAGAGACATGGTTTACGAAATAAACATACGATTTACGAACGCTATAACTAAACAACCAACTGTGAACTCACTCAACTTTGTTGTTGACTCGTTGTTACATGCCTTGCAGGTCGTTAGGTATCTATGGAGCTTGCATTGGAGTGGGAAGAGTCGTTGTGGGACATGGACAGCTGTGTGCCATACTAAACTTTTGAAACGTTTAAACTTATGACTTGGTTTTAAACATTATGCTTCCGCTTGCAACTTAAACTATTGTTTGGTTTAGACACCAATTGTATTGTGTTAGATCTTTATATATTACTTACATGCTTGTTCAATATGATTGGTGGCTTGATCCTGGTCATGTCACGCCTCCAAGCGGTGATACTCCGCGTGCGGATTTTGGGGGTGTGACAGATTACCCCATAGTTCGAAAACGTTTATTAGTTAATCCATTTTTTACTTCGGCCATCTCAGCCGTGGGGGCAACCCCATGTTCTCATTCTTCGGCTATCCAGCCCGGCACTCCGGCCATGGGGGTTACCCCATGTTTAAACTACCAGACTCGTTACTTTATCGATTACTAACGTTCGTCATGTTTATGTACCCTTGTCAATGTCTATCATCATTGACATGCCTAGTCCATTAGTCCAGGCTCGTCCTCTGCGGCACGGTGTGAGGTTTGTTAAACCTAATAGCGCTATTTAACTAATGACCCGTTCACCATTGGCCTCGGCGATTAAGTCGATATAAAAGGAGGGACTTCGTTGATAGAGTTCTAGTCTAGTAAATCTAAATCTGTCCCAACAGGACGAGGAATCTACATTCCTGAACACGTCCCAACAGGACGAGGAAATCCCTATTCCTTAACACATTCCCAATCCCACCGGGAATTACCATGCTTTGTAGAAAAGTGTGAACTCACCTTAGGTTAGCTCGGCATATAAGTAAGGGTCAATTGAGCTGCTAGTGGTCAACCACGTCCTAACATGGTTACCATACAAGTCAGGTCTAGGTTCAAGTAGTGCACGTAAGTTTACACAGAACTAACAAGTTAAGAACACGTAATGATCATGGCATGCACATTGAACATGTTAAGCAAACCAGTTAAACAAACCCAAAGTTCAACTTGTGTGATCCAAATGGTTTGGGCCGAACCATTTGTGCGATTCACTAATGAAGCCCAACTAAACACCCCGGCCCAACATGTTGTGCGTTCGGCACAACCTTGTGCGATCCACAACATGTTGTGCGATCCAACATAAACCCGGCCCACACAATTAAGAAGCCCAACAGCATACGCGGTCTAAACAATTTCCCAGATTAATGATCTTGTGCGGTCCTAATGAACTTGTGCGACTCATTATGGCTTGTGCGACTGAGTTGGGCCAGATGGCCCAATAGCATAACAACCTCAAACATCTATGTGTGTGTGGCCCAAGGCTTGTGCGATCGGCACCAGCTTGTGCGATCCACAAGTCTTGTGCGATCATGCATATCTTAGTTGTACTGTGTGCCTTGCTTAGTTGTACCCTACTTGTGCGATTAGCCCTTGTGCGTGATCCACAGTGTCTTGTGCGGTTAAGGGACTTGTGTGATCAAATGTGATCTGACCTTGTGCGACCGAGGAAGGACTTGTGCGATCAGTTTTATCATCCACAAATCATGGTAATCAGTTACATCCACAATTTATGGCAATCATTTATCATATTTCCATCTATTAAATTAATTAGTCCTAACAGCTTCCATCTTAACAATTACTCGATCAAATCCATATTTTCATACAATTCTCATGAACCCTAACTCAAAGCTAATCGGTTAACATCTAAACACACTAATTTGGATCATCTAAATCAGTGATTCACATACTAGCATGCAACCTTAGTCTTGAACATCAACCAATCATCCGAACATAAATACATCACAGCCGATTATCATGCTTTCAGTTTTAGATCATCATTCAAATCATAGCATCAACAAACCCTATATTGATCCGTATATACTACACATGTGCGCCGATTTTTATGAACACCAAACCTTAACAGTTTACATCACAATCAATCACATACCATCCCTAAATCATCATGTAGAACATATAGATCACAACATCATGTAACATACAATCAGTAGTTAAAACACTAACAGGTTAGAGAAGAGAGCAAAGATTGATCCGAACACAAAAGCTTCGATGGAGAGGGGTGTGTTGCCGTCGGCTTTGAGAGGGAGAGAGAGGAGAGATTTAGGATTTGCTAAACTTTATGTGTTTTGGTGAAGTGTAGGATTTATAATAATACCCTAGGTGTTATGCGAGCTAAGGGAGTGGGCCAAACCCTTCATGGGTTGCCCTTGGGTTCCGAGTACAAATAGTGTGGCCCGAATGGGCTTGTGCGATTACATTACATACATTACCCAAAATCACATAACACGTAGCAGTTATTCATTAAAACCAACATATCAACTTACCACATAGAGTTCATACACGTTACATTAAACACAAAGATAGGTCCAGAAATACGAGTTGTCACATCATTCCCAAGTTGAAAGAAATTTCGTCCCGAAATTTAGCACGTACTCACTGAGGAAGCTAGTTAAATTGCATGGTTTTCCTGGTTTTCCTGGGGTGTCACATCCTTCTCCCGTTGGTTTGGAATTTCGTCCCGAAATTATGCAGTAGCTTCAGCCTCAGTAGTGGTTTCACTACTTTGGAACAACTGGGGATACTTGTGTTTCATCTGGTCTTCTCGTTCCCAGGTAAACTCTGGGCCAGGACGGGAGTTCCAACGAACTCGAACAAGAGGTATTCCGGTGCGCTTGAGAACCTTAACCTCTCGGTCAGTAATCTCTACTGGTTCCTCGACAAATCGCAGCTGATCGTCGATAGTGAGCTCCTTGAGAGGAACTATGAGGGTCTCATCTGAGAGACACTTCTTTAGATTCGACACCTGGAAAACGTTGTGAACTTCGCTGAGTTCTTCGGGTAGGTTCAGTTTGTAGGCCACCTTGCCTATTTTCTCTATGATTTCGAAAGGTCCGACATATCGTGGGTTCAGCTTGCCCCTCTTGCCAAAGCGAACTTCACCTTTCCAAGGTGAGACTTTAAGTAGTACTCGATCCCCAACCTGGAACTCGAGTGGTTTCCTACGCTTATCAGCATAGCTTTTCTGACGGTCACGCGCTGCCGCCATTCGTTGTCGTATCTGAGCAATATTCTCCGTTGTGTCTACTACGAGTTCTGGGCCAGTGATTTGGCTGTCGCCAACCTCTGCCCAACAAAGAGATGATCGGCTCTTCCGTCCGTACAATGCCTCGAACGGAGCGGCCTGGATACTGGTGTGGTAACTGTTGTTATACGAAAACTCCACTAACGGGATGTGTCTTTCCCAGCCGTTACCAAAGTCGATTACACATGCTCGAAGCATGTCTTCAAGAGTTTGAATGGTGTGTTCAGACTGCCCATCTGTCTGTGGATGATACGTCGTGCTCATGTCTAAACACGAGCAAAAGGACTTGTGCATCGCTTGCCACAACTCAGAGGTAAAACGCACATCATGATCAGATATGATAGAGGTTGGCACCCCGTGCCTTGATACTACTTCCTTTAGGTAAATGTCTGCTAGAGTAGAAAACTTATCCGTTTCCTTGATAGCCAGAAAATGTGTAGACTTGGTCAGTCGATCCACGATAACCCAAATGGTATCATTTCCGCGTTGAGATCTAGGCAGGCCAGTAACGAAATCCATGGAAATTTGCTCCCATTTCCATGTCGGTATCTCTGGTTGTTGAAGTAGGCCTGACGGTTTCTGGTACTCGATTTTGACTCTCGCACAAGTTAAACATTTACTAACGTAGGTTGCTATGTTGGCTTTCATACTAGGCCACCAGTATGCAGTCTTGAGATCGTGGTACATCTTATCCGAACCAGGATGTATCGAATAACGAGACTTGTGTGCTTCATCCATCACAAGCTCACGTAGATTACCATAGAGTGGAACCCAGATGCGCCCTGTCACGTAATAGGCGCCGTCTTCCTTTTGTTCTAACCGTTTCTTCGATCCTCGCAAGAACTCAGCCCAGATGTTCTCTAGTTTCAATTCTTCAACCTGGGCTTCTCGTATCTGAGTAGGAAGACTAGAGTGAATGGTAAGCTGTAACGCACGTACACGCTTAGGTTTAGACTCCTTCCGACTGAGGGCATCGGCCACAACACTGGCTTTGCCTGGATGGTACTTAATTGCGCATTCATAATCGTTCAGGAGTTCGACCCATCGACGCTGTCGCATGTTCAACTCCTTCTGTTCGAAGATATGCTGGAGACTCCTGTGATCGGTGTAGATGGTGCATTTGGTACCGTACAGGTAATGCCTCCATATCTTGAGTGCAAAAACAACAGCTCCCAGCTCCAGATCATGAGTAGTGTAGTTCCTTTCGTGAAGCTTAAGTTGGCGCGATGCATAAGCAATGACTTTATTTTTTTTTTGGGTAAAGGGTTACCCCGGTTAAATTTCATTCAACAACCAACAAAACAAGTGAGGGATAGAGTACCACCTCAGTTCTCTAGAATGACATGCCATTACTAGAGTATCACTAAAAAACAAGCAACTACAGCAAACAATAAAAGAAAACAAGTCGAAAACACGACAAAACAAGTAGCCACATACGGCTACAAACACACGACCTCATTAATCAGCCACATTCATCTTGGTCCAACAGCAACTCACGAGGAAGCCTCCACTCGCTTAACACTTGATTCACGCTATTTGTTCTTCGAAACTTCATTGTATGTAGTTTCATTCTAACAGTCGTAAGAACCACCTCGATAACTTGAGCCACATTCCTTTTATTAGCCGAGAACAATCTGTTATTGCGTTCTTGCCAAATAAAGTAAGCCGACGCCGCCACCACTAATTTACCAATGATGTAAGAAGCACGTTTAGAATCCGCATGATTCCTTAGATAATCCATGATCTCGTTCCATCTATACCCGATTATTTGCATGCCCGCCTTTTCACGAACCCCATACCAGACTTGAGAAGCAAAATCACACTCAAAAAAGAGGTGATCGTGAGAATCCGGCCCCAAAGTACATAATGAGCAGCACAATAAATTATAGTTTGCATTACCCGACGCACGCCATTTGCACATGATATCCTGGGTTTTGAGTTTCTTGCACACTATGAGCCACATAAGAAATGAATGTCGAGGGATAGCCTGCGGAAACCACACTATACGATCCCAATCAACCTGATCTTGAACTTCACAAATATCATTCCACACCCCAAATGTGCTATACTCCATATCTTCACCGCTTCTTGAACGCCAAATAGTCCTATCTTGGACTTGAGAGTGTAACATCACATTATCCATTTGTTGCAAAACCGGAACTCTAGACAGCCATGAGTTCGGCCAAGCCCACCCACCATTTTGAACCATATCCGCAACCGTAGCCCCCATCTCAAATCCCGCATTTGTTATCATCCTCGGAGTAATGAAGCGGCTCAATGGACACACGGCATCCCATTTATCAAACCAGACTTGCGTATTAGCGCCATTACCCAATTTAATCCAAATGTGTTGGCGAATGATCGACCTTAACTGAAGAATCTTACGCCAACCCCACGTAATATTGTTCCGAATAGGCACATCCCAAAAACTTCTCCCCTTGATACGATACGAGTGAACCCATTTAACCCATAAGGATTCCCTATGAGTCAAGAGGCTCCAAATATGCGCTACCATGAGAGCGTTGTTCATGTCAGTAATTCTCCGAATACCCAAACCTCCTTCTGTCTTAGGCAGACACACGCGACTCCATTTCACTTTAGCTTTCCCTTTAATATTATTTCCTTGAGCCCATAGAAATCTTCGCATCCTATCTTCAAGATCGTGAACAATTCTTTTCGGTAAAATCAAAACAGACGACCAATAGACATGCATAGACGATAAAACTGATCTAATAAGCTGGAGACGACCAGCAAATGACAAGCTTTTAGCTTTCCAATCAGTGATTCTTGATTCCAAGTTTTCAACAAGCTTTTTACAATCTGAATAATTCAATCGAGAAGAGATAAGAGGGACGCCAAGATACCTGACCGGAAGCACACCTTCCTCGAACTGCATTATGTCACGAATTTGGATTTTAACATGATTCGGAACTCCGCCAAAAAAAGCAGTGCTCTTAGCCATGCTAGGAACCAACCCCGACATATTCTTGAAATTATTCAAAGATTCTTGAATTACACCCGCTGACTTTGGATCCCCTCGAGCAAACAAGAAGAGATCATCTGCAAAGCATAAGTTAATAATCCTTTGCTCTTCACACTTATGGTGGAATCTAAAATCAGTAGTAACATCAACTTGCTCTTGCAGAATCAACGTAAGGACCTCCATTACCAACGTAAAGAGATATGGAGACATAGGGTCCCCTTGTCGTAATCCCCGCTTCCCCTTAAAATAACCATGAAGATTACCGTTTATCGCCAGAGAAAACGTTGTAGAAGTAACACACGCCATAACCCATTTGATCATCTTTTGGTGAAACCCAAACCCGTGAAGAATATTTTCCAAAAAACCCCAATCAACCGTGTCGTAAGCCTTCTGAATATCAACTTTAAAAGCACATCTCGGGGGACCATGATTCTGGTGATAATTATGCATTAACTCCTGAGTTAGGAGAATATTATCTGATATTTTCCTACCCGGAATGAAAGCAGACTGATTAATGTTAACAATATCTCCAAGGCCCTCTTTAATACGAGTGGTGATAATCTTACTTATACACTTATAAAGAGTATTACAGCAAGAAATAGGCCTATAATCCGTTACAAACTCAGGAGTCTTTACCTTTGGAATTAAAGAGATCCCGTTGCATTAACACACAACCAAGTCCTTGGATGGACGCATCGCCATATACCACAAAATCGTCTGTGCCTTCAGGCAATGAGAGGATAGGTACGCTACAAAGTCTCTCCTTTAAGTGCTGAAACGCGGATTCCTGTGCATCACCCCAACGATAAGTGACACCCTTCTGGGTTAGTGAGGTGAGAGGTTGCGCAATCTTCGAGAAATCCTTGATGAATCTTCTGTAGTAACCCGCCAAACCCAAGAATTGGCGAATTTCTGTTGGTGTTCTAGGTGCAGGCCAATTCCTGATTGGGTAAAGGGTTACCCCGGTGATTCTATATATTCACAAACCAACAAAACAAGTAGTGTAGAATGTCTACACTAGTTCAATCATGAGACATGCCCCATGAAAGTAAATATAAGAAACACCCATAAACATCCAAAGAAAACAAGGGAACAACTAGACTAAAATCTAGACAAATTCGACATGAACCTAACTAATCAGCCGCCATCGTCATCCACATGATCCCCACGAATCTCCCACTCTTCAAGAAGTCTCCGCACACTTGTAGTGTTCTTTAATTTAGCTCCCATCAGCTTGTATCTGACCGTATTTAAAATAATCTCACTAAGTTTCTCCGGAGGTCTCAGCTGATTTTTGAAAATTCTAGCATTTCTTTCTTGCCAAATGAAGTACACAGCAGCCGCAACCAGAATTTTAGCAACATAATTCCTAGCCGATTTAGAACGAACACGAACCAGCAACCAATCAACTATATCAGTCCATTTCGGACTAACATCACCCATATTCACCTTGTTTCGAATATTATGCCATACTTGAGACGAATATTTGCATTCGAAAAATAAATGCGGATGTGAGTCAAAATTCTGATAACATAACAGGCAACACATCATATTCATGTTCTTCCTCCGCGAAAGATCCCACTTTAGAATTTTGTCTTGAGTCAAAAGCTTACCTTTAAGGACCAGCCACATCATAAAAGCATGTCGAGGGATACACTGCGAAAACCAAACAATATTACACCAATTCACTTCCGGAGCTGTGTACCGAACCGAATGCCACACACAAGAAGAGGAGAACTCCATTGTATCACTACCATCTCTCCATACCAATTTATCATGCTTTGTTGGATTTAACTGTACTTGGTCTAACTGAATGAGAACCGGAAAGAGATCTTTCCATGCCATAGGCCACGCCCAAGAACCATTCGAGTAGATGTTAGCCACAGAATCATCCAGTTTAAAATCTGCATCGGTAATGGTTCTAGGCGAAATAAAATCACCAAGCGGCCCTATATCACACCAGTAATCGAACCATGCAGAAGTATCAGCGCCATTGCCTAATTCCGACCATATATGATTCCTGATAAGAGGCCGCAGTTGCACTAACTTTCTCCAAGACCAACAGCAATTAGCTGGGGTTTTGCACACCCAGAAGCTCTTGCCTTTTAACCGGTAACTGTGCACCCAATCCACCCATAAAGAATCCCTCTTAGAAACGATGCTCCAAATATGATAAGACATAAGAGCCTTATTCATATCCCCAATTCGTCTAATTCCCAACCCTCCTTCATACTTCAGAGTACAAACGGTCTTCCAAGAAACTTTTGATTTGCCTTTAGAATACGAACTCTCTTGGGACCATAGGAAATTTCGCATACAAGCTTCGAGCTCATGAACAATACGGATTGGCAACATAAATACAGAAGACCAATAGATGTGCATAGCTGAGAGAACTGAAGTAATAAGCTGTAATCTGCCAGCAAACGAAAGCAACTTGTTCCTCCAATGCGTTATGCGTTTTTGTAACCTTTCCACGAGCACTCGACACTCACTATAACCGAGTCTGGAAGAGATCAAGGGCACACCCAGATATTTAACAGGCAAAGTTCCTTCCACAAAAGGCATGAGATCCAAAATAGCATCTTTGACATGGCCATTGACATTACAAAAGAATATCGTACTTTTCTGATTACTCGGCTCTAACCCCGACATCTTAGTGAACTTGGAGAGAGACGTCATTATGCACCTAGCCGAATTTACTTCTCCTCTAGCAAAAATGAACAAATCATCCGCAAAACAAAGATTGATAATCTGCTGTTTTTCGCATTTATTATGAAATTTAAATGAAGAATCAATACGAACCGCATGCTGAAGAATGGCCGTCAGAACCTCCATAACTAAGGTAAAAAGATAAGGGGAGATTGGATCCCCTTGCCTTAAACCTCGTTTGCCCTTAAAGAAACCATGCACAGAACCATTTACACACAAAGAAAATGAGGTAGTCGAGACACATACCATGATCCATTCAATCATCTTGTCTTTAAACCCAAACCCAAGCAAAGCACTTTTCAGAAATCTCCAGTCAACCGTGTCATAAGCTTGCTGGATATCCACTTTAAAAGCACACCTTGGAGGACCCGCATGTCTATGATAATTATGCATTAATTCTTGAGTCAACATAATGTTATCAGAAATTCTCCTACCTGGAACAAATGCCGATTGGTTAATACTAACGATTTCATTAAGCGCACCTTTAATTCTATCCGCAACGATTTTACTGATACATTTGTATAAAACATTACAGCAAGCAATCGGCCGATAATCACTGACTGCCGAAGGGGTAGGAATTTTCGGAATAAGCACAATAGTTGTGTGATTCAATTCTCGAAGAAGGTTTCCTGTCTCAAAAAAATCAATGATAGCACAAGTAACATCATTACCAACAATAGGCCATGCACTTTTGAAAAACGCCGCTGTATAACCATCCGGGCCCGGAGCTTTATCAATACCAATAGAAAACATCGCCTTTTTAACTTCTTCCGTCGAAACTTGGCGGATCATATGATCAGTAACCTGAGGAGAAAGACTTTTAGAGAATAAATCCGGAACCGGAGTAAGAGACGTATCACCTTGAGTACCGAAAAATTTCTCATAATGCTTGACAAACGGTTGGAAAACCGTATCACCCTCATAGAGCTTCCCTTCCGAATCTTTAATCATCTCAATTCGGCTACCATGATTTCTAATTTTCAGAGATGAGTGAAAAAAGCAGAGTTCATATCCCCCGCACTCAACCAATCTACTTTAGACTTTTGTTTCAGAAATCGTTCTTCATCTAGCGATGCCTCTTGGATTTGAGTCAACCTTGGATGGATCAACATGAATCATATCCTTGTTTACCACGTGGCCTAAGAAATGGACTTCACGAAGCCAAACGTCGCATTTCGAAAACTTAGCATACAACTGCTCTGCTCGAAGAAGTTCAAAAATAAGTCGTAGGTGCTGCTCGTGTTCCTCCTGACTTTTGGAATAGATTAGGATGTCGTCGATAAACACAATAACAA
This sequence comes from Helianthus tuberosus, assembly GCA_030545235.1. Lineage (NCBI taxonomy): Eukaryota > Viridiplantae > Streptophyta > Magnoliopsida > Asterales > Asteraceae > Helianthus > Helianthus tuberosus. Next base: position 50,160 of record JARYGA010030442.1, read on the forward strand.
ACCTATCCAAGTAGGGTTTGCACACTCGGTTCATAAGATCCATGAAAACCGCAGGTGCGTTCGTCAACCCAAAAGGCATAACCAGGAACTCGTAATGCCCATAACGAGTCCTGAACGCTGTCTTGGAGATGTCCTCGTCTCGAACTCTCAGCTAGTGATAACCCGACCTCAGATCAATCTTAGAGAGAAGCTCGACCCTTGCAGCTGGTCGAATAGGTCATCGATACGCGGGAGAGGATAATGATTCTTCACGGTCACCTTGTTGAGTTCATGATAGTCAATACACATTTGGAAGGTACCGTCTTTCTTTTTCACAAATAAGATTGGAGCTCCCCACGGCGAAGAGCTAGGATGAATGAAACCCTTGTCCAAGAGCTCTTGTAGTTGCGTAGACAGCTCTTCTAGTTCTGATGGGGCTAAGCGATAAAGTGCATGAGCTAATGGCGCTGCTCCAGGAGCTAGCTCGATTTGAAACTCGACCTGGCGATGAGGCGGAAGACCAGGAAATACCTCAGGGAAGTCGCGTACAATGGGAATATCTTCTATCTTCTTCTCCTTCATCAAGGTATCAGTAACGAGAGCCAGAATAGCAGTGTGGCCCTTTCGCAAATACTTCTGAGCCTTAAGAAAGGAGATAATGCCCACGACAGCACCACTCTTGTCACCATCAATAACGAGAGGTTCCTCACCAGAACGGGAATACGAACGATTTTCTCCTTGCAAAGAATCTCTGCTTGATGTTGAGATAACCAATCCATCTCAATAACAATGTCGAAGCTACCCAGAACGATGGGGACAAGATCGATGGAGAAAGTCTGACCAGCAAGAACAATATTACAACCCTTAACTATGTGTGTGGCTTCAAGACTTTTACCATTCGCTAGTTCTACAATGTGCTTGGTGTTCAAAACTGTTGGGGTACGCTTAAGCATATGACTAACTTTTAAAGACACGTAACTAATATCGGCACCCAAATCGAATAAAGCAGAAACATAGAAGTCGTCCAGTAGGAACTTACCCGTCACGACGTTGGGATCGTTCCTTGCATCTCCTTGACCAATCACGAAAGCACGACCCCTAGCACCATTGCCACCGTTGTTAACCCCGTTGTTTCCATTCCCCTGGTTGTTATTATTGTTGTTGTTCTGATTCTGGTTCAGCTAGGGACAGTCTCTCTTGAAGTGGCCTTCAGCACCACATTGAAAGCACCCTTTGTTGTTGCTGCTGCTGCTGGCGTTGATTCGATGGGGCTTGCTGTTGCTGTCAATTCTGATTCGTGGGGCGCTGACTCCTACAATCCCTTGCAATGTGACCAGGCTTGTTGCACCGATGACAGTTGCCTCTACTACATGGTCCGTTGTGGTGCAAGTTACAGCGATTGCATTTGGGGTGATTCCCCTTGTATCCCCCCTGCCCTTAACTCCCAAAAGACTGCTGACTGGGGCTCCTATAGTCCCCAGTCCATCGCTGCTGTGACTGAGACTGAACAGAAGTTGAACCCTTGCTTGAATTTCCATCCCACTTGTGCTTTTTGTCGCTAGGAGCCTCTTTTTTTTTTGGGTAAAGGGTTACCCCGATGATTCTATTAAAACAACCGCAATTAAGAACAAGTAGTGAGGATGTGTTCCACACTAGTTCATATACAGGACATGCCCCGTATATGTAAGCCAAACAAAACAAACAAAACAAAGTATCCTATGACAACCCATAACCTAGCCTACTTTACATCATGAAAAAGTAGACAAGACTATCGCACACTAAAAGTCCAAAACAAATCATCCTCCATCATCAAAGATGAAACTGCCACAAACCGGCAGCCCCTTAACGCGAATCAAAGCATGTCTAACCATTGGAGAACTTTGTGGAAGATATGCTTGCCCTTGCTCTTGAAGCTGAAGAATGTGTATCCGAAGTCATAAATTCATTAGTTTCATTGTATACTTCAACAACCTCCTCATCATCTGATTCCTGCTTGTCATTTGTCTGCGTATCCTTTTTCTCCAGACGCCCCGCAGCAATACCTCCCTGACCTCCATCATCGTCCTTAAGAATATCAAATGGGTTTGATGTTGAGACCTGATTCTTCATCGGATTCCTCAAGGACGATTTTGGTTTAGGATTCGTAACTGGTCTATAAACTACCTTAGGCTTCTGATTTTTTATATGAAGACCTTGGTTATTAGCTTTTTTCTTCTTGGCACCCACAACCTGAAAGTCATCATTTTTCTTTTCAGAAACCCCACTTGAAGCAACCAGAGGGTTTTTTGGGCACGAGCTATCTTCATGACCAAAAACACAGCAAGATGAGCACCTTAACGGCTCCCAATCGTATTCAATTTTTACCTCCACCTTTGAATGACCATTACCATCTAAAGATGGGATTGCAACAGTAACACTCCTCTTTAAATCAGCCCCAGCCTGAACTTCAATGAGAGCTCTAGCATAACTTCTTCTTCCCCAAGACTCAGCACACATCGTAGCAGTGTACGAATCCAACATCTTAGGCACCCCTATCTTAGAGGCAACCAAGCTAAGACCATCCTCAGTATATGCCGCTAACGGCACATCATGCATCTTGACCCAAACTGGAATCGCTTTAATATCTTCCTTTTCCAGCTTGCTAGATGCCGACCACTCCTTCAATATTATCGGAACATTTCTAATCATCCAAGGTCCATCCTCTAGCATTTTATCCATCCCTTCCTTTGTTTTGAACTTAAAGAAAAAGAAACCGTTCGCATTCATCATTAGTCTAGAGAGACCATATTTAACCCAGTTGTTCTTTGCAAAGTAATCCACCACAGGAAAAGCCAGACGTTTACCCAGAAAATATCCATACAAAGTGTTGGCATACCTGTCAGTGACTTGTTTAACCGAAGACAACGGAATAACGACATCAGCTCCGTCAACAGCCTCGCTAGATTCCATCATCCGAAAATTAACCTTCACATTCTCCTTAGCATTATTGACTACTTTAGCAAATGATAAAGGTTCCGCAGCCCCAGGAAATGTAGTATTCAACTGACCAGCCAAAGGAGTCGCAGCCCCGGAAATCTTTATACTCCCCTGGTCGGCCGACAAATTCACTCCATCCATAGCTGTTGTTGGCGAGAACCCCATACTACGGTACTCCCAAAGGTTGTCTGACTTTTCTACATCCAGTTTATCCAATTGAACCGGTAATGTGACCTTTGTGAGTTCATCGATGATGTTTGTATACTTAGGGTCATTCTGTGTTCTAATCGTTACACCACGCCTTGGCTGCATAGTGTTCCCTTCAACATCAAGAACTCGATCAGCTATATCTTTAAACGACAATGGCGGCTTCCCATGAAAATCCTGTAGGTTTCCACCAGGTTTCTTACGTTCATCCATTCCAATATTGACAACTCTCTTCAACCCTATGTTAGTACTGAACCATGCACCAAGAAAACCACACGAACCAGACGAAACAACGTACAAAGAGAAAAACAAAACCCTAAACTAGCTAAACCCTACCCCATGAATCTTACAACTCATATAGAAATAAGTAAATCAGGTTTTTTGAGGGACCCATCGACCTAAAAACTATACTGGATGTTCAAAAACACAGGGATCAGGCGGCGATTAGAAGCAAAAGAAAAAACCCTAGACTTTAATCAATCAATTCCGCAACCACAGATTGTATTAGAAGATTGAAAACCTCGAATAACAAGTCTGCTTCGCAAAACTCACGATGAAAGAGCTAGGGTTACGAGAAGGACAAGAATCGCCATAGCTAGAGAGAGAATTACTAACTTAAGAAACAAAATCAAGGAACAATAACACCCTCACAATGAACCTATTTATGCCTAAAAATAAATTGTAAAAAGAAATGCAGACCCCTAGGTTCGAACCTGGGTCTGTATTGTAACCAAACAGAGTCTTAACCGCTAGGAGCCTCTGAAGTAGCTGTAGCACTGATACGCTTGGGCAGCTTGTTTTGCTCAACTGCATGATCCGTGAGACGATGAGCTAGTCGTATGACTTGCTGAATAGTACCAAGGTTAGCCGCAGTCACATGGCTTTGAATTTCTGGCACTAGACCCTTGAGGTACAGCTCAATACGCTTGATCGGAGGATCCACCATAGTAGGACACAAGATAATTCATTCGATCTCTTTGTGTATGCCTCGATTTCAGACCCCGTCATCTTCAAATTGAAAAATTCTACCTCTAGCTTGTGGATGTCATCCCGACTACAGTACTCCTCTTTGATCAGCTCTTTGAAGTCGTTCCATGGGGTGGCATTAGCAACCGCTAGCCCTGGCAGTTGAACCTGTGCCTTCCACCAGGTTAACGCAACACCTTCGAGTGTTCTAGTAGCAAACTTTACCCTACGAGCCTCAGGGCATTCACACATCTCGAAGACAGATTCGAGCTTCTCAAACCAGTGGAGGAGACCTACAGCTCCTTCTGTACCACTGAAGGTACTAGGTCTACAGTCCATAAAGGTCTTGAACGTACACGCGGGAGGCTGAGCATGCTGACCTGTCGCTCGAGAAAGAAAAGACAAGATTAAGCACGAGGGTTGGTTCGTGAGAGTAGGATCTAAACATCCTAGGATAGGTTGAAATGGCAGGTTATACCTTCTGCAGGGACAGCTGCGAGTGACTCAGCAACTCGTTCATTGATTAGAGCCATCAGCTGGGCTTGAGTCAAGTTCAGACGTCCACTCATGATCTTCACATCGAAGGAAACACAAGTAAGAAAGGTGTCGCGAAAATGCGTAATGTGGAGTGACAGCAAAGAGCAAGCACGCAAGGTTCAAGCAACCATTGTTACACTAACGAAGCATGTCATGATCAATGCACTACTTAAACTAACAGGCAGGCAATATAATTACAAACCATATCACCTATTGTGTTGAGTCTTGCACGTGGAGCGAAGTGTCGTTGTGGATCGTTGAGCACTGTATAGGTTATAGTCTGGTTTTGTCAAAAAGCTTTTCCCCTTTTTAAAACCGAGTTCACTATAACCAATGGCTCTTATACATCTGTCACACCCCCAAAATCCACACGCAGAGTATCACCGCAGGGAGCGTGACGTGACCAGTATCATACCACCAATCATATTGAACGATATAGTGAAGTAAATGAATGTCCAACCACACAACATAATTGGTGTTCAAAAACAGTTTAACATATCTAAGTTATCAGCGGAAGCAAATAGTTCAAAACCCAAATCATAAATTAAAAGTGTTTAAGTTCCTCATGAACACTCAATGTCCATTCTCCACAACGACTCTTCCCCATGCAAGCTCCTGCTAAACCTAGTGACCTGCAAAGCATGTAGTAACGAGTCAACAACAAAGTTGAGCGAGTTCACAGTTGGTTGTCCATTTTAGAGTTGTTCCAAAAACATAGTTTAATCTTAACCGACTATCCAGCCGTGTGGGTTACCCCATAGTTCGAAAACGTTTATTAGTTAATCCACTTTTTACTTCGGCCATCTCAGCCGTGGGGGCTACCCCATGTTTTCAATCTTCGGCTATCCAGCCCGGCACTCCGGCCGTGGGGGTTACCCCATGTTTAAACTAGCAGACTCGTTACCATATCGACTACTAACGTTCGTCATGTTTATGTGCCCTCGTCAATGTCTATCATCATTGACGTGCCTAGTCCATTAGTCCACGCCCGTCCTCTGCGGCATGGTGTGAGGTTTGTTAAACCTAATAGCGCTATTTAACTAATGACCCGTTCGCCGTTGGCCTCGGCGTTTAAGTCGATATAAAAGGAGGGACTTCGTTTATACAGTTCTAGTCTAGTAAATCTAAATCCGTCCCAACAGGACGAGGAAATCCCTATTCCTTAACCCATTCCCAATCCCACCGGGAATTACCATGCTTTGTAGAAAAGTGTGAACTCACCTTAGGTTAGCTCGGCAGATAAGTAAGGGTCGATTGAGCTGCTAATGGTCAACCACGTCCTAACATGGTTACCATACAAGTCAGGTCTAGGTTCAAGTAGTGCACATAAGTTTACACAGAACTAACAAGTCAAGAACACGTAATGATCATGGCATACACATTGAACATGTTAAGCAAACCAGTTAAACAAACCCAAAGTTCAACTTGTGTGATCCAAATGGTTTGGGCCGAACCATTTGTGTGATTCACTAATGAAGCCCAACTAAACACCCCGACCCAACATGTTGTGCGTTCGACACAATCTTGTGCGATCCACAACATGTTGTGCGATCCAACATAAACCCGGCCCATACAATTAAGAAGCCCAACAGCATACGCGGTCCAAACAATTTCCCAGTTTAATGATCTTGTGCGGTCCTAATGAACTTGTGCGACTCATTATGGCTTGTGCGACTGAGTTCGGCCAGATGGCCCAATAGCATAACAACCTCAAACATCTATGTGTGTGTGGTCCAAGGCTTGTGCGATCGGCACCAGCTTGTGCAATCCACAAGTCTTGTGCGATCATGCATATCTTAGTTGTACTGTGTGCCTTGCTTAGTTGTACCCTACTTGTGCGATTAGCCCTTGTGTGGTCCACAGTGTCTTGTGCGGCTAAGGGACTTGTGCGATCAGATGTGATCTGACCTTGTGCGACCGAGGAAGGACTTGTATGATCAGTTTTATCATCCACAAATCATGGTAATCAGTTACATCCACAATTTATGGCAATCATTTATCATATTTCAATCTATTAAATTAATTAATCCAAACAGCTTCCATCTTAACAATTACTCGATCAAATCCATATTTTCATACGATTCTCATGAACCCTAACTCAAAGCTAATCGGTTAACATCTAAACACACTAATTCGGATCATATAAATCAGGGATTCACATACTAGCATGCAACCTTAGTCATGAACATCAACCAATCATCCGAACATAAATACATCACAGCCGATTATCATGCTTTCAGTTTTAGATCATCATTCAAATCATAGCATCATCAAACCCTATATTGATCCGTATATACTACACATGTGCGCCGATTTTTATGAACACCAAACCTTAACAGTTTACATCACAATCAATCACATACCATCCCTAAATCATCATGTAGAACATATAGATCACAACATCATGTAACATACAATCAGTAGTTAAAACACTAACCGGTTAGAGACGAGAGCAAAGATTGATCCGAACACAAAAGCTTCGATGGAGAGGGGTGTGTTGCCGTCGGCTTTGAGAGGGAGAGAGAGGAGAGATTTAGGGTTTGCTAAACTTTGTGTGTTTTGGTGAAGTGTAGGATTTATACTAACACCCTAGGTGTTATGCGAGCTAAGGGAGTGGGCCGAACCCTTCATGGGTTGCCCTTGGGTTCCGAGTACAAATAGTGTGGCCCGAATGGGCTTGTGCGATTACATTACATACATTACCCAAAATCACATAACACGTAGCACTTATTCATTAAAACCAACATATCAACTTGCCACATAGAGTTCATACACGTTACATTAAACACAAAGATAGGTCCAGAAATACGAGTTGTCACAAGGTTCATCGGGATTAGGATCGTTCAACACATAGGATATCTTTTCTTACTTGAGAACGATTCTTTAGTTTAGATATTAATCCATGAAGTGTTATGATTGAGACGATCCTTTTTCAAGGATTGTTTTTAGTGATAGGTTACGGACGGTTTGGGTAATATTGTTAGCGGCCATCTACAAAATTTAACAAGGTTCAATTTTAGTATTTTTGATATTATTATATTTTATTTCCGGTTCTTAATCAGATTGATCAAGTTCATTTGCAGGCTGCAAAAGTCGATAGGTTATTATGGAAAGATGGTGATGATGTTAATGAGTTATCGTCTTCGGGGGTATGGCATTCTCTTCGGCATAGAGAACCGGAAGTCGATTGGAGTAAAATTGTGTGGTTCGGTCAGTGTATTCCGAGACATGCTTTCATGATGTGGTTGATTATGAAAGGTAAGCTTCTAACACAAGATAAAATTCTGAAATGGGATTTCGCTCGGAGAAAAAACATGAACATGATGTGCTGTTTATTATGTTATGAGAATTTTGATTCTCACAAGCACTTGTTTTTCGAATGTAAATATGCATCTCAAGTGTGGTGTACAGTGAGAAATAGGGTGGGGATGGATACGGTCTCGCCAAAATGGAGTGAAATTGTTAGCTGGCTTTGTTCTCGTACACAACAAAAGCAGGTCGATACTTATGTTGCTAAATTACTTGTAGCTGCTGCTGCATATAGTATTTGGCAAGAGAGGAATGCCAGATTGTTCAGAAACCAATTAAGACCGCCTGAGAAGGTTAGCGAAGTAATTGTGAAAACAGTTCGGTACAAGTTAATGGGAGCAAAACTGAAGAATACCGTTAGGGTGCGCAGAGTTCTTGAAGAATGGAAGATCCATACGAAAGAAAAGGACGATGATGGGGGATGAATAGCTGTGTGTTTGGACAGTCTAGAAGTCTTGTCTAGGTGTTTTTTTCCTTTTGGTTGTTTTTTATGTCGTTTTGGTATGTTTTGGTTTACTTTCACGGGGAATGCCCCTTGATTGAACTAGTGTAGATTCTCTACACTACTTGTTTTTATTTGGTTGTGAATATATAGAATCACCGGGGTAACCCTTTACCCAAAAAAAAAAAAAAAAAAAAAGATATTATTATATTTTAATCATTAATACCCTTTTATGTCTCATAGACAATTAATAATTAAAATCTAGAATCCAACGTTATATTTAAATATTGGTTAGGTGACCTTTATCCCTCTATTTAAATTAACAAGGTACTCAACGTTTAACAATTGCAACCCTTTACAACTTCTAGCCATATGGGATCGGTTAAACATCTTCATGTTTTGTTGGCATGTTTAATCCCATCAACACCTTTTGTTCGCCATGCTTCGGTGACCCTAAGTTCATGGTTTCCAAATCAAGTCGTCCAACTTACACACACGTGTGAGTTTATACACATAAGTGGTTAGGTGACCTTTATCCCACAAACATGGTAAACCCACCTCGAATATACAAGTTCCCTCAAATATGGTTAGGTGACCTTTATCCCACAATAAGAGTTCCCAAGTGATTCGAGTGTTGTATAAAAGGATGGTGTTTGACTTGTTTTATAAAAGGGATTTTTGAGTTTTCAAAATTCTAGTTTAGAAAACTTTATGTACCATACATTTGTATGCATTCAAATCCTTGGTACTTTTGTGAAAACAAATTTTCAAGGTGCCTTTTAATAAAACCCATTTTATTATAAAATCATTAATTTTTAATAAAACCTTTTATTAATCACTTTAATGATTTTTTAAAGAACCAATTTTTTAAGCTTGTTGTTGATTATTAGTTTGTTAAGCATGCATATCCAAATATCATCCAAGCAATAAAATAAGCAACCACACAAGCACAACATAAATAACAATAGGTGCATAACCATAGCCAACTATTTTGACAACACTTGTTAGCCGAAACAAGTGTGTCAAAAGGTCCTTCCTAAGGGTGAATATAGACACAAAAAAATGTGTCGTTGAACTCCCACTTGATCCCGCATCCAAATGCTTCAAGTCTTCTTCTTGTGTTGTGATTTCTTCACATTCTTTGGTCTTCCAAATGTCTTTTATATTCAGCTCCAAACTCCTTTGGACCTCAAAAATGTGTTTTGGTTATATTAGAATCCCGTTAAGAACTATGAAGTCCTTTAGGCCCGAAATTAGCCAAAACCAAAACCGCATTTTTTGTGTGCATCTTCTTTTACAAAAAAAATATCCTAATACATTTTTTCTAGTAAAATAAAATGCACCTAATCAATTTATTTACATGCCAAATGAAAATAAATAAATTACATATTTTACAAATGTGTAATTTGCATAACAGTCTGTGATTTTGGTTCTCCATGAAACCCTAGCTTTTCTTGGACGATACACCATCAAGCCTTCTACGACTTAGGACTCTCTCTCTCCTTGGGCGATTTTGGTTCTCCATGAAACCCTAGCTTTTCTTCGTGATCTTTTGCATAACAGTCTGTGATTAGAGGTGTGATTTATCATAATTCTATAACGAACTCGTTAGCAATAGTGACCGATTTGAATTTAGGGTTTTTTCTTTTCTGTCAATCGCCGCCCTATGATTTTGTCCGAAATCCTGATTAATTATATTGGTTGTTATTGATTGCGGTTAACTGAGTTTAATTTAGCTAGATCGATAACACCTTTCTAATCAGTTAAGGATTGAAGATAGATTCTAGGTTTAAGGAATTAGGGTTTTTGCGCTTCTTGATCGGATCTTGGCTTGCTAGTTGTATAGTTGTTTCTTTGCATGGTTGTTAAGGTTACGTGATTATGGAGAGAGTCGAACAAGATGATGGAGATGGATATCTGAATACAAATTTTGAGAAAGGAGGTAGTGACAATTCTGAACTGGGGATTGAGGATTATGATACAACACCTGGTACGGCTCCTGTTCGTGGAATTGGATTACGAGTTACTAACATAGAAGGCAATCCTTTGCTTCCGAGACGAGGTATGTATTCGACCAACAATGTTTCGGTCATTGATGTGTTAGAAGCTATCTCAAAACCTGTGGATCATGGTGTGTGTCTCGACTGCCTCCTTTTCTATGTGTGTCAATGGCTCTGTTCATGGTTTTTTTAAGGGCAAACGAGGTTTAAGGCAAGGGGATCCAATCTCCCCTTATCTTTTTACTTTAATTATGGAGGTTCTGACGGCCATTCTTCAGCATGCGGTTCGTATTGATTCTTCGTTTAAATTTCATAATAAATGCGAAAAACAGCAGATTATCAATCTTTGTTTTGCAGATGATTTGTTCCTTTTTGCTAGAGGAGAAGTAAATTCGGCTAGGTGTATTATGACGTCTCTTTCTAAGTTCACTAAGATGTCGGGGTTAGTGCCGAGTAATCAGAAAAGTACGATATTCTTTTGTAATGTCAATGGCCATGTCAAAGATGCTATTTTGGATCTCATGCCTTTTGTGGAAGGAACTTTGCCTGTTAAATATCCCTGGGTGTGCCCCTGATCTCTTCCAGACTCGGTTATAGTGAGTGTCGAGTGCTTGTGGAAAGATTACAAAAACGTATAACGCATTGGAGGAACAAGTTGCTTTCGTTTGCTGGTAGATTACAGCTTATTACTTCAGTTCTCTCAGCTATGCACATCTATTGGTCTTCTATATTTATGTTGCCGATCCGTATTGTTCATGAGCTCGAAGCTTGTATGCGAAATTTCCTATGGTCCCAAGAGAGTTTGTATTCTAAAGGCAAATCAAAAGTTTCTTGGAAGACCGTTTGTACTCCGAAGTATGAAGGAGGGTTGGGAATTAGACGAATTGGGGATATGAATAAGGCTCTTATGTCTTATCATATTTGGAGTATCGTTTCTAAGCGGGATTCTTTATGGGTGGATTGGGTGCACAGTTACCGGTTAAAAGGCAAGAGCTTTTGGGTGTGTAAAACCCCAGCTAATTGCTGTTGGTCTTGGAGAAAGTTAGTACAAATGCGGCCTCTTATCAGGAAGCTTATATGGTCGGATTTAGGTAATGGCGCTGATACTTCTGCATGGTTCGATTACTGGTGTGATATAGGGCCGCTTGGTGATTTTATTTCGCCTAGAACCATTACCGATGCAGATTTTAAACTGGATGATTCTGTGGCTAACATCTATTCGCATGGTTCTTGGTCTTGGCCTATGGCATGGAGAGATCTTTTTCCGGTTCTCATTCAGTTAGACCAAGTACAGTTAAATCCAACAAATCATGATAAATTGGTATGGAGAGATGGTAGTGATACAAGGGAGTTCTCCTCTTCATGTGTGTGGCATTCGGTTCGGTACACGGTTCCGGAAGTGAATTGGTGTAATATTGTTTGGTTTTCACAGTGTATCCCTCGACATGCTTTTATGATGTGGCTGGTCCTTAAAGGTAAGCTTTTGACTCAAGACAAAATTCTAAAGTGGGATCTCTCGCGGAGGAAGAACATGAATATGATGTGTTGCCTGTTATGTTATCAGAACTTTGACTCACATCCGCATTTATTTTTTGAATGCAAATATTCGTCTCAAGTATGGCATCTAATTCGAAACAAGGTGACTATGGGTGCTGTTAGTCCGAAATGGACTGATATAGTTGATTGGTTGCTGGTTCGTGCTCGATCTAAATCGGCTATGAATTATGTTGCTAAAATTCTGGTTGCGGCTGCTGTGTACTTTATTTGGCAAGAAAGAAATGCTAGAATTTTCAAAAATCAGCTGAGACCTCCGGAGAAACTTAGTGAGATTATTTTAAACACGGTCAGATACAAGCTGATGGGAGCTAGATTAAAGAACACTACAAGTGTGCGGAGACTTCTTGTAGAGTGGGAGATTCGTGGGGATCACGTGGATGACGATGGCGGCTGATTAGTTTGTCTCAAGTTGCATTTGTCTAGATTTTAGTCTAGTTGTCTTCGTGTTTTGTTTGGATGTTTATGGTTGTTTTTTGTTTTTACTTTCATGGGGCATGTCTCATGATTGAACTAGTGTAGACATTCTACACTACTTGTTTTGTTTGTTTGTGAATATATAGAATCACCGGGGTAACCGTTTACCCAAAAAAAGAGTATAAGGGGAGCGGGAGTTTATTTCATTCGAAACCTGGTCAGGATTATGCCGACCTAGTGTATCCCTATGAAAACCCTGGGTTAGGGAATTTAAATATGAAAATGAATGCGACTAGCTCGAATCTTATGGCTGAGCCAAGTAATAATGCTGTGAAACCTTTGTCATTTGCTAAGATTGTTCAAAAACAAAAGGAAGTGACTAAGGTGAACTTTAGGCCGATGGAAAATAAGGAGAAAATGGAAGGAGTAGATGTGGTAATTCCAATTTCATCGGTTAAGGAGGTTAATGACAGATTTGCGAATACTTTATATGGATACTTCTTAGGGAAAACGCTTGCTTTCCCGGTGGTCGATTATTTTGTCAAGAATGCCTGGGCGAAATATGGATTAATAAGGATGATGATGAACTTGAAGGGCTTCTTTTTCTTCAAGTTTAAATCGAAAAGAAGCATGGAACAACTACTAGAAGAAGGTCCATGGACAATACGTAATGTTCCCATTATCCTGAATGAATGGACTCCTTCGACTACGCTAGTGAAAGAAGATATTACGGCTATACCTCTTTGGGTGAAGATGCATGACGTTCCGCTGACGGCATTTACTGAGGATGGGTTAAGTTTGTTGGCATCAAACATAGGTGTGCCGAAAATGTTGGATTCTTATACGTCTACGATGTGTGCTGAGTCGTGGGGTAGGAGCAGTTTTGCAAGGGCCCTAATTGAAGTTAATGCGGGAGATGATCTGAAAAGAAGTATTAATATTGTTGTTCCGTCGTTAGAAGGAAATGGTTGTCACACCCCGACCACGTAGAATATACAAAACGTGGCGGAAACATCGGGGAGTGTTGTAACAGAATTAATGTTTCACAACCATGGAAATTAAAGTTTCGTTTTATTCAATATAAGTGTTACAATGTCTAAACAAGCATGGAAATACAACATAATTAACTAGTCTGCATCTTTTATTGTCACTAAGGCCCATGTCCGCCTAAGTGTATCTTGATTATCTTATGCAACAGCTCCTGAAAAACACATGTGAAAATATGGTACGTCAGCATAAAAATGCCGGTGAGATACATAGGTTTTGTGAAAATAGGTTTCATGACTTATGTTTGAGAAAATGTTTAGTCATGAACCTTGTAACTTGCTTTGTCTTGTAAATCATTTGAAAAACGATAAGATCAAATGATACGTATAAATAAGAGAATAATGTATGGTTAAATGAATAACCATATAAAATGAGTTTGTATAAGATAAGTTGTTTGTTAACAATGTCTTGTGAAAAGTATGTTATTTGTATAAAATGTCATATGTATCCAACTGAAATGATTCAAATAACGCTACGACATGTAATACCATACAACCACTTATATATAGGAAGTACCAGCGGCGTATCCACCATGCTTGTATCATATTACACACGCATCGTTACTTAATCACTTAATCAAACCAAACCAAACCAACCAATGTAAGATGTCTATGTCTAAACCAATTGTCAAATGTATTGGATAATATGTCAATGTGTTTATGTCAAGATGTAAATCATGTAGTGTAAAACAAATGTCAATCATGTTATGTGTCAAATGTAAATCATGTCAAAATGTCTATGTCAAATATCCATGTCAAATGTCTTTGTCAAATGTCTTTGTGTAAAATGTCTATGTCAAAATGTCATGTATGGCAAGTGAAATGTCTCAACTAAACCATATGCACAAAAACAAAGTATTGAAGTAAACATGGTTTAAATCAATATTATGTCTTGTGGAAAATGCATGCTAATACTGATAATGAACATTTATGCGGTATTGTGAAAACAATGCACTAAGTATGTAATCAAAATGAACATACATAGCGTGAAATGTCATATGAAACAATGTACTAAGTAATGCACACAATGGGCATACATAGCATGAAATGTCATGTAAAACGATGTACTAAGTAATGCACACAATGGGCATACATAGCATGAAATGTCATGTAAAACAATGTACTAAGTAATGCACACAATGGGCACACCTATCATGAAATGTAATGTAAAACAATGTACTATAATGTACTATCAAACATAGCCGGTATATGATGTGAAAACAGGAAAGCATGAAAGTAACAAGTAGGCACATGTGTTCCACCCCAAAACAGTTTGGAAAACAGTAAAAGAGGGGTCTATGTACTCACTTGAGATTGCTTAGTAGTCCTTGAGTAACAACCAAACAATGCTAGAGATCACGGATATCAAACGGCACCTAATATAGGTAACTATGTTAATAAACCGGACCTATATCGGAAGACTGGGTAGCATTAGGGTTTGTAAACCAAATGAGTGTAGGAACTCATGTGATATGGTTTGACAAGGCCTACATGCTAAATGAAACTTAACCTAAGTCTTATCGACCCATTACGACCCGTTTAGGAAGCTTATGCTACTTTAACGCGTCGTGCGCGTGAAACGCGTTCGGACCGCCTAACTAGCCCTATGACAAGTGTTATATGCCTAAACATGTTACATAATCAGTTATGTGACAAAAGTTTAGGTCACATATGCTTAATTACCAATTATACATGAAAAGGGTATTCTGGTAATTTACCTAAGGCACATAAACTACCTATCATACAACTACTCAAACGATGTGACCATAGGGTATAACCTCGGAAGGTTATTCCCTACCTACTATGGTCACCTAATGTATTTGGTCCGATCCTAATGATCGACCAAATGGGTCGAGTTCGAAGGTATAGGCGATTTATTAGATCGCCTACCCTACGACTCTAGACAACGTGGTAATCAGTGGGCATAGTCCCAAGGGACTATGACCAACGTGATTACACTCACGTTGCGAAGTTCAAACGAACTTCGCATTGACCATTACTGGTCAACGCTGAAAGTCAAACAAAGTTTGACTTTCTGACTCGAAAAGCAATAAAATAAGGAAAAGAACGAAAGAATACTTACGAAGGGTCCCCGAATGCTAAACTCGATTCGAAAATCTCAGGTATGAAACTAGTGTTTCAACTTAGAGTTTCTCAAATCAAATTTCTAGTGATTATGAATGAAACATATGGTGGGTATTTATAGTTTTTCCATATAGAATATTCCTAGCATATTCCAAGCATATTCCTAGCATATACCTTAGCATATTCCAAGCATATACCTTAGCATATTCCAAGCATATGCCAAGCATATTCCTAGTATATGGCTAAGACGGGTATTTAACTGGGTACCGGGTATTTTATCTAGCGTTTAAATCCCGGTTTATGGCGTTCTAAATTATTTTTATTACTCTATAAAAATAAACTCGCCAAGTTATTACTGAAATAAATTTCAGTTGCCAGGACTGGCTGCGTTGTCTGCGTTTTGCAGTAGAAGCACTGTGTTGCGCAGAAACACACGGTACGCGCTTAAACTTTGAAAAATAACGTTTTTAGGCGTTTTAATTTATTTTTCAACACGGACCTGATTAAAATAAGATTTTAATCATAACAGAATATTTGTGGGATTTAAATATTATCCGGTCGGTCACCAACGTTCGTTTGGTCGTACGATCGCGATGTTCGGTTAATTACGACGGAATGCGCATAAGCGCGAAAAACGATCCAAATTGCGCGACGAATGGATTTTTCTTATGCCAAACACTAAAATAAAATATTTTGGTGCTTACATAAATTTTTGGATGTCCGGATGTATTCAGAACGTATGTTATGCGCGAAAATGCAAGCTTGTGCACTTTTTGACACTTTTAGTCCCTGAATGACCCAAAAGTTTATTTTAGCACACCGAACCCCTCAAAGCCTATTTCTAAGCTATGTAAAGGATATTTAAGGTGTGTTTAACTTATGGTCATGTTCCGGAATGTTCGTTACAGTTCAAATTGACATACTTTCGCAGTTTGTCATATTTAGTCCCTGTAAGCGAATTAACTTGTTTTTGCAATACCAAAGCCTTCAAAACTTATTTCTAAGTTATGTAAAGGTTATTTAAGGTATGTTAAGTATATGTCACTATTCCGGAGTGTTCGTTGCATTAAACTGGTTATATTTACGCATCAGTGCGCGTATAACCTTCCAGAAAGCGATATAGAGTTTGAAATCGAACAAGAATTGATATGTGTAAATGATACACATCTTTTTTACAAATCCCAAGTATGAAATACAATATTTCATTGGTTTGGCATTTGTTTGATGGCCGTGGAGACACAGGTGTTACAATGGTTATTCAAGAGCTGACATTAAAGTGGAATATGATTGGGAGCCATTAAGGTGTAGTACGTGTTGTGTCTTTGGACATGATGTTAATGATTGCCCAAAGAAACCTAAGGCAGTAGCTGAGGGGGCATCGGTTCAAGGAGCAGAGGGATTTAAAGAGCAAAAGGGTAAGAGCAAAAAAGGAAGTCAGCAAGGGATTCAGCTGAAGAATCAAAAACCTAAGTTGGTGTATCATCCGATGAGGACCACGCAACTTCATCCCAGGTAAAGATTTCTAACCCGTTTGATGTTTTACAAGAGGAGGGGGTGGACAATGTAGAGCAAAAACACTTCAGATAAACCTGAATCTCATATGGCGGCTACCAGGAAGGGAGGTACAAGGCCTAGACCTGATGTTTTAGCGGGGGATGTGGATGTTGATGATCTACTATCAGAAATCCCTAAGTTTATGGATCGAAAAGCAGAAGAAAAACAATCTGAGGGTGCAAGCACACTCGGTCAAGGTAGTTTAAATGGGTAGCATAGCTTCATGGAATATAAGGGGCTTGAACCACCCTTTCAAACAGAAAGAGGTTCGGCAGTTAATGAGGTAGCACCATCTTCAGGTTTGTGCGCTTTTGGAAACACATATTCATGCTTCTAATATTGAGTCTGTTTGGAAAAAAATTTGTTCTTCGTGGGATTGGGCATCTAATGCTGGCCATTGTAATAAGGGTACCCGTATTTTGCTGGGATGGGATGGGAATGTGGTAGACGTTATGGTTCTAGCTCAAACGGATCAAGTCATTCACACGCAGATCGTTTCTAAAGTTGACAAAAAATCTGTGTTTTGCTCTTTCGTCTATGCGGAAAATAAATATCAAAATAGAAGAGAGTTGTGGAGTAACTTGTGTATGCACCATTCTTTCATGCGTGACAAGCCGTGGGTTCTCATGGGGGATTTTAACTGCACGTTATTTCTGGATGACACTCTGTCGGGTGCCTCTTCGAGTAATACAGGCATGATCGATTTTAAAGGCTGTGTTAACTCTATTGAAGTGATGGATGTTAACAGTTCCGGGCTTCACTTTACCTGGACTAATAAACAGCAAAAGCAACGAGCAGTGTTTAAGAAACTGGACCGTGTGTTGGGCAATGCTGAATTTATTGATACCTTTCAAGCGGCAATGGCTAGTTTCCACCCGTATAGGTTATCGGACCACACTCCAGCGATTCTTAAGTTACCGAGTATCGCTAGAGATAAACCGAGACCTTTTAAGTTTGTGAATTTGTTGGTGGATAAGACAGGTTTTATGGAGGAAGTGCAACGAGTTTGGGATATGGAGGTTCAAGGAGTGAGTATGTTTCAGGTTGTGAGGAAGTTGAAATTGCTGAAGAATTCGTTAAGGAAACTCATGATTCAACAAGGGAACTTACATGAGAATGTAAAACGTACAAGGAAGGAATTGGATGAGTGCCAGTTTGCGGTTGACAGTGATCCGACAAATAATGATTTAATGAATAAACTCTCAAACTCTCTTCAATCTTACAAGGGGGCGGTTCGGGACGAAGCTTTATTTCTCCAGCAGAAGTCTAAAGTAGACTGGCTAGATTTGGGGGACTCGAATACCAAGTATTTCCATAATGTAGTTAGAGCAAAGAATCATCGGAGCAGGATTTCGTCTATAAAGGATGCTACGGGGAACATGGTTGACGGAGATATGGTTATGCAGGCTTTGGTCGATCATTACTCGAAGTTTTTTGGTTCAAGTATGGATTGTAATATGCATCCTGCTCCTAACCTTTTTCGAACTAGATTGACAAATATAAAAGCTGAGTATATGGTGCGAGAGGTGACTGATGAAGAGATTAAAAAAGCTTTATTTTCCATTGCTGGGAATAAGGCCCCTGGCCCGGATGGATATACGTCGGTTTTCTTTAAAAAAGCTTGGAATGTGGTGGGCAATGATGTGTGTCGGGCGGTGAAAGCGTTTTTCATCAATGGGAAATTGCTTCAACAACTTAATCACACAATAGTGTCGTTAATCCCTAAAGTCCCAGTCCCGTCTTCTATAACAGACTACAGACCTATATCGTGTTGTAACACGTTATACAAATGCATCAGCAAGATTATTAGTGATCGTATGAAAGATGGTTTGGTGGATATTATAAGTATTAACTAGTCCGCATTTGTGCCGGGGAGACGAATTTCAGATAACATTTTACTAACTCAAGAACTTATGCATAACTATCATCGGAAAGTGGGTCCTCCTAGATGTGCGTTTAAGATTGATATCCAAAAGGCGTATGATACGGTGGAGTGGTCGTTTTTGGAAGCGACGTTGATTGGATTTGGGTTCCATACGAAGATGGTGAAGTGGATCACGTCCTGTGTAACTTCTACTTCGTTTTCGTTATCTATTAATGGGAACCTCTTTGGATATTTCAAAGGGAAACGAGGGCTTCGACAGGGAGACCCTATGTCGTCGTATCTATTTACGATGGTTATGGAAGTTCTCACTTTATTATTGGACAAGCATGTGGCGATATCTAATGATTTCAGATTTCATTATAAGTGTGAGAAACAAAGAGTTATTAATTTGTGTTTTGCAGATGACTTATTTCTTTTTGCTCGAGGTGATCATAAATCGGCTGAAGTCATAATGGCGGCTATTAAGGAGTTTACCGCCATGTCGGGTCTTGTTCCAAGCATCATGAAAAGTACTATTTTCTTTGGCAATGTAACGGATCATGTGAAAGCGAGAATTTTGAGCATAAAGCCGTTTGTCGAGGGTGAGCTCCCTGTTAGATACCTAGGTGTTCCTCTCATATCTACTCGGTTGAAGTATAAAGATTGCAAAAGACTGGTTGAAAGTATGGAGGCTCGGATTACGGATTGGAAAGCTAAATGTCTGTCGTTTGCGGGTAGGTTGCAACTAATCCGTTCTGTGCTGGCATATATGCATATTTATTGGGCCTCGGTCTTCATTTTACCAAAGCGTATTATTTGTGATCTTGAGAATGGTATGAGGCACTTCTTATGGTCTCAAGGAAATAAGATTAAAGGTAAAGCGAAGGTTCGTTGGAAAATGGTTTGTCTTCCTAGAAGTGAAGGGGGTCTGGGCATTCGTCGAGTCGAAGACATGAATAATGCTCTTATGGTTTCGCATATCTGGAGCTTACTTATTCATTGTGAGTCCCTATGGGTAAAGTGGATTCACTCATACCGCATTTGTGGTAAAAGTTTTTTGGGAATTACCGATGAGGAACAATATTACTTGGAGTTGGAGGAAAATACTTCAGCTTAGAACGATTGTTCGCGAGTATATATGGACTATAGTTGGAGATGGTACGGAAACGAAAGTATGGTTTGATAAGTGGCATGAGGTTTGTTCGATTATCTCGTTAGTTACACCCCGGTTGATAGAAAATGCTGGTTTTAATCTTAACTCTAAACTAGCGGATGTTTATATGAATGGGGAGTGGAGATGGCCGTCCGATTGGTTCAATCGATTTCCGGTGCTTCGTTCTGTTCAGGATTTTAATCTTCAACCTACTCGTAAAGATATGGTAGTTTGGAAGTCGAGGCAAGGAACTCAAAAGGATTTCAATACATCAACAGTTTGGGAAGACATTCGGGTGCAAGATGTTGAGGTTCCGTGGGGGAATGTAGTGTGGTTCGCGCAGGCTATTCCCAAGCACTCATTCATTATGTGGTTGATTGTCCATAGGAAACTGAAGACTCAAGATATCATGAGTAGCTGGCGATCTTCAGGTAACATGAACTATAGGCTAATGTGTTGCTCGTTGTGTACTTCAGGTCCAGACTCCCACGGCCACTTGTTTTTTGAGTGTGACTATTCGACTCAAGTATGGAATGGGGTTAAAGAATTCGCTGGTATGGATTCGGTCAGGAATATTTGGACCGATATCATGGATTTTTTAGTGGGGATTTCGAACTCAAATTCAGCTACTCATATTATCGCTAAATTGGTGGTAAGTGTGTCAGCATACTTCGTTTGGAATGAAAGAAATAGAAGACTTTTCATGAACAAGAAAAGGACCAAAGACCAGCTGGTGGAGGTGATTCTCGGTACTGTTCGGCTGAAGCTTCATACGATGTGGTTCAAGAGGCCGTTTCACACGGATCGAGTTTTACAGCAATGGATGCTCCCTCGTGGATTAATGATAACTAATGACGACTGTGGTTGATGTTTGGTTGCATTTGCTTTGCTCGGATGTGCCTTGTATTGGCTTGTTTTTTGTTTTGGGTGTTTTGGTTGTCGTTTAGTTGTTTCTTTTCTGTGTTTAACTCCTGTTAGGCATGTCTTTCAGGAGAACTGAGGAGTGTGTTTTGCTTCTCACTTGGTTTCTTTTGGTGTGATATAAAATTAACCAGGGTAACCCTTTACCCAAAAAAAAGAACAAAGATAAATAATTATTACAACCATTTGAAATAATTAAATACAAATCACAAACACAAATATTCAACATATTCACACGAGGTCATGGCTAAGTTATGAACACCAAAATATGTATCCACATATATAAAATTCAAGAAGCAAAAATGGTTTCCTTTTTACAACCTACTTTTCGGCCAAGAATGAAAAAACCGAAAAAGTGGGTTTTTGTCCAAACAAACAAATCATCCAAATGACATAATTTTTCAAGAAACTTACTTTTATGCATGTATGAAAATAATCTTGAAAAACAAAAGGATAACCATATATAAAATTTCGGCCAAAGGGTTTTAACCAAACCCGAAACTCGAAAATTTCATATCCTATGAAGCATGGACTCAAATAAGCGGCTCTTGATGCCATTGTTGGGTTTTTGACATGTTTATCAAAGTATTTTATCGATATAAAATAAAAACGCAACGGAAAATATTATTTAAAACATGTTACTTACAAGATATAAAACCCATTTTATATGTAAAACCCAATCCCGGATCCATATACGAATATGCATGCTATCAAAATTAAAATACAACCATGGAGTGTTTAGAATACTACCTTCCAAAGAGTAAAGGATATGAAGAAGATGATGCTTCTTGAACGGTTGCCTTCAAGTGTAGAAGACCTCAAGCTTGTATACCCCAAGCCTAATGTCACACCCCCAAAATACCACCTAGGGAATGTCCCTGCTGGGCGTGTAACGTACCACAACGAGCCACTAATTACATTTAACACATTCAAGTTTTTAAATAAGATCCTCAAGTATCAATGAATAATACCATCAACAAGTTTAATTGAAAACCAACATGTTCAGCAGAAGCAATTACTAAGCCAAAGTTAATCAGTTTCAAAACCAATGTATAGTATCAAGAAATCAATCACATGAATCCTTCCAGTCGACCCATGACCACTCCAGCTACTCCAGACAGCAAGTTCCAAATCCAAGACATGTAAGGACCTGTGAGCATGCAACAAGTGTATCAGACAACGCTGGTGAGTTCATAGTTTTGTGAAAACATTAGTTACCAAGTGTTTAGTTCAGTTTATTGCATGTAATGTTCATAATACCCCGAATACAAGACGGCTTCTGATTATTTTGCCCTTTCTCCAATGCTCCTATCAAAGCATTGGTCATGACTAGGTCATTAGTTCAACACCCATCCTCCCAGGTACGGGGTGAGGTTGCCAAACCAAAGTAGCGCTACTAACTAATACCATGTTACCTCCCCGGTAACCAAACAACACGGAGGGACTTT
Organism: Helianthus tuberosus; assembly: GCA_030545235.1. Lineage (NCBI taxonomy): Eukaryota > Viridiplantae > Streptophyta > Magnoliopsida > Asterales > Asteraceae > Helianthus > Helianthus tuberosus. The sequence goes on from JARYGA010030442.1 coordinate 72,618, forward strand.
AAAGGTGATAGGAAGAGTATATTATCCAACATTCCTGTTTTTACCCAAAAGACTTATCCCTCCCGGGATACCCACTGACTGTCCCAACCACTGGGATGCATGCTCAAGAGATGAACTCACCTTATCTTGCTCGGTATGTTATGTCACGTTATTTACAGTTGGTCACCCACTTCCTAACATAGTTACCAATGATAATCAGACTCGTATATATATTTATACGTACACACTCAAATCACATACTTAGCATGTTGCATATACCACGAGAGTTATTACGTAACGCATAATAGATGTTCATACAATTCACCTTACACGTTCAAGTCTTACAAATTCCTTTAACAGATTACATGACACCCCCAAGTGTGTGATTTCCTCAAGTTATGGACACACGGTCCAAATCTAGGCAGCCCAGCTAGTTTATGTGTATGGCCCAATTCTAAAACTCAATTTATCAAGTATGAAATTCACATCATAACTCAATCACTTAAAAGAGTTCATTGTTAAAAAAAAAACAACCCAAACCTGCCTGGACGTGACTGGGGTGCTCATGCCCGGGCCCAATTTACACCTTGTTATGTGAGGTCCAATATCCTTTGTATGGCCCAAATATCATGTGTATTACTAATCTTTTTTTTTTTTAGCCTAACTCTCGGTTCCAACAACAAACAACTTAGATCAATTATCGCTATTAGTGGGCTCTCCATCACAAGAATATTACCCATCCAAACTAACAGTTTGTAACCATGAATTTTAAGTAGGCTTCTATGTGAATATGAGAACTAATTAATAAAACACTTTGTACAACATATAGGACAAAATTACATTCAGATTGCAATAATAGTAATAATAATCATATTCATGCTTCTAATCGTTACCCTAATCTCACTTTGTGACCAGACCTAGTTATGTATTATTCTTGTATCACTATTATCATCACAGTAAGTTTAGGTCAAGCAAATAATCAATCCAAATCACACAACAACCGATTACATAACCGTTAAACATCTAGCAAGGTGTCAAGATTATCCATTATTACTTAAGCACCAAGATTAATCTAACTGTGTATACAAAATTACTAGCATCAGGTTACATCTACCAAAGAAATCAATCATGTCACAAAGGCTAGTCATGTACAACACAAATCATATCAACACTTATGTCACGATTAATGCATTTATTTGTCTAACACTTTGCAAAACTATTAAACAGGGATGACAACTAACCGAATGTTAAAGATATGAAAGTGCCTAGGCCACGAGAAGGGCAGCTACAAAGGGACTTCTGTCGTCGATCAAAGGAACAAGGAAAGAAATAAAGCCTTAGGGTGTGCTACTTTGCAATAATCACGTAACAACACCCCCCCTAATCCTCATACTATACGCATAACTTGATGGGCCTCGACCTGATTCAATTAGTGTGGGCTGAGTAGGTTGAGGTGTTATATGTATACATTATTAATCAAAACTGAAACAGGCCCAAACATAGTGGATTGGGGTCATGCTTTCACTCGGGTCTAGATGTGTATGTGTGGCCCGTTACAAGCTTGGCCCGTCTAGACAACAACTAAACACTAAGGACGACTCAACTAACATTCAAAAACGTTATTCGCTCGACCACACAACATAACAAAACGTTCAACGAAAGTTTAATAACTCAAAGACGTGAAATAAGCGAATCATTGAAAGTTAGAATCACAAGTTAAAACAGTGCAAACCTCAAAAGTTCGGATTATCACATCATCCCCAACTTGAAAGAAATTTCGTCCCGAAATTTGATAGGTAAGCACAGAGAGATGAAGTGAGAAATCAAGGTTGCTGCGGATTTTGCTCAGGTGCCACATCATCCCCAACTTGAAGAGGAGTTTCATCCCGAAATTCGCCAGTTGCACCAGAATTAGATTGATCATCAGGAAAAAGTTGAGGATACTTGAGTTTCATCAGATCTTCGCGTTCCCACATGAACTCCGGTCCACGTCTTGAGTTCCAACGAACTCTTCACGATTTCAATTTGACTGTGTTAACAGTGGGTTCCTCAACAAGGGTATCATAAGTGTTGCGTCGAACAGACGCTTCTTTAGGTTCGAGACATACATGACATCGTGTACGTTACCTAATTCGTCAGGTAACTCCAGTTTGTAGGTTATGCTACCGATTCTTCCCATACTGTTGAATGGTCCGTCGTGACGTCAGTTAAGCTCGCCATGCTTTCCAAGCATTCCACACCCTCCCAGGGTGAGACTTTCAACACGATACGATTGCCTACAGCGATCTTCCAGCGTTTCCCAAGTTTATCAGCTTTCCTGACGATCACGTGTTGCCGCCAATCGACTCCCGATCCAAACAACCTTCCCAAGAGTTTCGAGTACCAGTCCTGGACCAGTAATTAAGTTGTCATCCATCTCAGTCTAACAAGAAGGTTGGCATTCTTGTCTATGTAATGCCTCAACAGAGCTGTCTGATTACCAAAATGATAACTGCCACAGTAGTACTCAACCATAGGTAAGAATCCTTCAAATTTGCACCAAAGCCAGTCACACACATGCTCGCAGCATGTCTTCAAGTGCCAGGAGAGTTCGTTTTCTCTTATCGTTTTTCCAACGGCGATAAGCAATGCTCTGGTCCTGACGTGAGCCAAGGGTGTTGTGTATTGCCCGACATAAATCATGCATAGATCGAATTCAGGGGTATCAAGAGTTGGCACCTCGTGCCTAAAAACCACCTCTCTCAGAGGAACATTCGCAACTGTGAAAACTCGTCAGTTTTCTTGATTGGAAGAAAGTGTGCTGGTAACTTGAGTCCATTAACGATCACCCAGGTGATAATGTTTCCGTTTCGAGTTGTAAGTAGACAAGTGAAAAAATCCATGGTAGTCTGTTCTCATTCCCATATGGGTGTTTCTGTTTGCTGATATCCCACCTTGACTTTCCCACAAGTCAAACATCGTTCCCATGCGTTGCTATGTGGGCCTTCAGGCCCGGTCATCCGTACATGGTCTTTAGGTTTCAATACATCCTAACAAAACTCAGATGAATAGGATATCATGACCCGTGTGCTTTGCCTGCACCAGTTCTCTAAGGTTGCTGTATGGTGAGGTTCATATTCGTTCCATGAAGTAGCAAATATCATCCGACCTGCCAAAGGTTGCTTCCCCATGCCTCGCATGGGTCAATCTTGAGAACTCTCTTCCTTCAGTTCTTTAGTTTGAACAAGGCGAGTTTGATCAAGTATGTTAGAATCGATAGCGAGCTGCAAAGCTCGTGCACGTCCAGGTTTCACTGTCGTATCCATTCAAAGGTTCCATTCAGTGTTGCCATCACATGTTAAGCTCTCTTGAAACAAGGGTACACGGGAGGCCCTTGTGATCGGTCTAAGTGGTGTATTTGGTACCGTCCAAGTAATGCCTCCAACCCAAATCCAAAGACCATGGGCTCCATCGCAGGTTGTGACTCATACCATTCTTCTTGTAACTCCACTATGTAAGCCATCACCTTCTCGTGTTGCATTGGCGTGTAACTGGGACTCTGATTCGAACCATCATGGTATACCACTAAATCGCCCGTACCCTCGGGTAAAGACGATGGTCAGTGCATTGTAGTGTTGGGTCTCAAAAGCTTGAAGAGACGTTCTCCTGTTCCGTCGAGCCGCACAATCTTTGAAAATCTTGCGATGAATCTGCGATTTTATCTTGCGAAACCATGGGTTTGCCGTACCCCCAAAGGGGTCTTTGGTGTCGATCAGTTTCTAACAGAATGGATATTAGCGAGATCGACGTGTATTCTCTCTTCGTTGGCTACGTGACCAAAAGAGTATGTACCTCAAGAATCCAGAAGTTACTCCTAACGAGACTTCGCGTGTAGTGGTCCCTCCCTCGGGAGCTCTAAGATAGGATGCAATTGCCGCCCATGGTGTTCCTGTCCCCTGGAAATGATTCAAAACATCCTCAATAAACACGGTCGATTCATGTGATCCATAAAACTACCGGTATGCTGATTAACCCAAAGGTCAAGGAATACAAAGTCGCAATGGCCGTACTGCGTTCGATATGCCGTTCCAGGAACATCTTCCCCTTGGACTTCCATCTGATGATAGTTCACTCATTTGTCAATTCTCAAATGGAAGCTTGTCCCTCGCAACTGGTCAACAGGTTGTCAATACAATGGTCGAGGCAAACAGTTCCTGACTGTTACCTTGCTGAGTTCTGGATGATCAGTACACATTCAAAAAGGCTTATCTTCACAGGTATAACTGGGGCTCCCCAAAACGAAGAACTAAATCCAACAAAACTCATGTCCAACAGTTCCGGTAGTTGATTTGATAGCTCTGGCGACCCTCCTGGTGCAAAACGATGGAGAGTATGGGAAATCAGGGCTCCCTCTGGCATGAGATCAAACTGACACTCTACCTAACAGTCGTGAAAGTAAACCTGAAAGTTCCTTGGGTAGTACACCGAGAGAAATCACGAACAATTGGTGGATCCTCAATTCCCTTTTCCTTAGCTTCACGTCAGTAATGGTTGTTAATGTAGCAGGGAAATCCCTCCGTAGACACTTCTGGGCCTTCATTGCTGATATGATGCTAACCTTCACACCACTCTGACACTTCCAAGTATAAAGTGATGCAAAATTTTCTTCCCAAGGGGTATATCTACGCGATACCTAGATAACCAGCGTACACAACTACTGCATCGAAACCATCAAGGATAGCAAAAACGAAGGTCGAGGTCGAACACTCGTCCCACAAGATCAAGTTTGCATCTCAACGAACATACGAGGCTTCAATTGATTTGCCATCAATCGATTTCACAATAGGTTCGGTTTCGAGAAGCATCAGGGTTAAACATAACAGGAACGAGGCGTTTAGTTACCAAGAACGTGCAGGCCACCGTGTTGCTATAATCCTGGCATCGCCCATGCCAATCCTAAATGCCCTTCCACGAACATCATTTCCAGAGTTGTTGTTTCCGTTACAAGGAATTCCAGTACCTGTCGTCATCCCCTTGGTTGTTATCATCTTCAATTATCAACGGCCAATCCATGCCGTAGACACCTTCATTTCCACACTATAGGCTACTATTACAGGTACCTTGATGTTGCCATGTCTGTTGCCTCTAATGTTGTTGCTTGAAACGGGGCCCTACGATCTTTCACCACCCAAGTCCATATTTTCACATTCTGTGCCACGTCCTGGCGTGCTATTCACCGTGCCGGTGGTCTCACCTTCCACACTATAATCAGTTGTCATTGCTTATGTCCTGATTGATTCGTAAGAGTCGGCTCCCTTAAGTTGCTGACTAAGGTTAAGAATTCGATTGGAGCCAATTTGCTGGTGTCCGTTTCCTGTAATCAGGGTCGTCCAAATACTGAGGTCGGTAAAGTACTACGTTCCTCCTCTTGTCTATCGATGTTGCAAGTTGTTTGAGTAATACACGGTCTGTCACGAGAGTGTTGCAGAAGTGGTCGCTCTTTGGAGTCTACGACGTCAATACATAGAGTTCCAACAAACAAGGAGGAGTGAGAGGGGGGTATCAACCAAACATTCGACGCTGCGCATCCAACTCAAGGACGTTCGTACAAGCACCTAACATCTACACGATTCGCTAGGTGTTCAAATGTGTGTTCAGGTATACTTGATAGCTTCGAGATTTGCAAGGATTCGGTGAGAAGTGAAAAGATCATGTTCGAGTAGGAGACAATCACTGCTACGACTCCTATAGGCTGTTGTGTTTCACATCAATCAAATAACGGAACGGAACCCCTTTTTCACTTGTTAAGCCTCACTGGGACTCACATGCACCCCACATTATTATTATGTGTGCACCGACAATAATATTGCGATTTGCATGCTAATCTCAGTTCCTCCTAACTCATGTCAAATGGTTCCTCAAACTCGAATGCCAAACAGAGGTTATCAAAATGATAAGATCACAAGAATCTAAGGACTATAACATGCTACCAATGCATCATAATGTAAGCAAGTAATTCATGTAAGTATGCTATAGTGACGAGTGTGAGTCCGTATGTTATGTCATGGACAAATGTGTACTAGTCCTGTAATGTATGCAACAAGTGAGAGAGACGAACCTTGCAATCTGGAGCTGAGTGTCATGGTCGATTTCGGATCTGTTATGTTATAGTCTGGTTTTATAAAAACGTTTTAAAACCAAGTTCACTATAACCAGTGGCTCTGATACCAAACTGCCACACCCCCAAAATACCACCTAGGGAATGTCCCTGCTGGGCGTGTGACGTACCACAACGAGCCACTAATTACATTGAACACATTCAAGTTTTTAAATAAAATCCTCAAGTATCAATGAATAATACCATCAACAAGTTTAATTGAAAACCAACATGTTCAGCGGAAGCAATTACTAAGCCAAAGTTAATCAGTTTCAAAACCAATGTATAGTATCAAGAAATCAATCACATGAATCCTTCCAGTCGACCCATGACCTCCAACTACTCCAGACAGCAAGTTCCAAATCCAAGACATCTAAGGACCTGCGAGCATGCAACAAGTGTATCAGACAACGCTGTTGAGTTCATAGTTTTGTGAAAACATTAGTTACCAAGTGTTTAGTTCAGTTCATTGCATGTAATGTTGATAATACCCCGAATACAAGATGGCTTCTGATTATTTTGCCCTTTCTCTAATGCTCCTATCAAAGAATTGGTCATGACTAGGTCATTAGTTCAACACCCGTCCTCCCAGGTACTGGGTGAGGTTGCCAAACCTAAGTAGCGCTACTAACTAATACCATGTTACCTCCCCGGTAACCGAACAACACGGAGGGACTTTAAAGGTGATAGGAAGAGTATATTATCCAACATTCCCGTTTTTACCCAAAAGACTTATCCCTCCCCGGGATACCCACTGACTGTCCCAACCACAGGGACGCATGCTCAAGAGATGAACTCACCTTAGCTTGCTCGGTATGTTATGTCACGTTATTTACTGTTGGTCACCCACTTCCTAACATAGTTACCAATGATAATCAGACTCGTATATATATTTATACGTACACACTCAAATCACATACTTAGCATGTTGCATATACCACGAGAGTTATTACGTAACGCATAATAGATGTTCATACAATTCACCTTACACGTTCAAGTCTTACAAATTCCTTTAACAGATTACGTGACACCCCCAAGTGTGTGATTTCCTCAAGTTGTGGACACACGGTCCAAATCTAGGCAGCCCAGCTAGTTTATGTGTATGGCCCAATTCTAAAACTCAATTTATCAAGTATGTAATTCACATCATAACTCAATCACTTAAAAGTGTTCATTGTTAAAAAAAAAACCCAAACCTGCCTAGACGTGACTGGGCTGCTCTTGCCCGGGCCCAATTTACACCTTGTTATGTGAGGTCCAATATCCTTTGTATGGCCCAAATATCATGTGTATTACTAATTTGTTTTTTTTTTTTTTTTTTTTTGAGCCTAACTCTCGGTTCCAACAACAAACAAGCTATTAGTGGGCTCTCCATCACAAGAATATTACCCATCCAAACTAACAGTTTGTAACCATGAATTTTAAGTAGGCTTCTATGTGAATATGAGAACTAATTAATAAAACACTTTGTACAACATATAAGACAAAATTACATTCAGATTGCAACAATAATAATAATCATATTCATGCTTTAATCGTTACCCTAATCTCACTTTGTGACCAGACCTAGTTATGTATTATTCTTGTATCACTATTATCATCACAGTAAGTTAAGGTCAAGCAAATAATCAATCCAAATCACACAACAACCGATTACATAACCGTTAAACATCTAGCAAGGTGTCAGGATTATCCATTATTACTTAAGCACCAAGATTAATCTAACTGTGTATATAAAATTACTAGCATCAGGTTACATCTACCAAAGATATCAATCATGTCACAAAGGCTAGTCGTGTACAACACAAATCATATCAACACTTATGTCACGATTAATGCATTTATTTGTCTAACACTTTGCAAAACTATTAAACAGGGATGACAACTAACCGAATGTTAAAGATATGAAAGTGCCTAGGCCACGAGAAGGGCAGCTACAAAGGGACTTCTATCGTCGATCAAAAGAACAAGGAAAGAAATAAAGCCTTAGGGTTTGCTACTTTGCAATAACCACGTAACAACACCCCCCCTAATCCTCATACTATACGCATAACTTGATGGGCCTCGGCCTGATTCAATTAGTGTGGGCCGAGTAGGTTGAGGTGTTATATGTATACATTATTAATCAAAACAGAAACAGGCCCAAACATAGTGGATTGGGTTCATGCTTTCACTCGGGTCTAGATGTGTATGTGTGGCCCGTTACAAGCTTGGCCCGTCTAGACAACAACTAAACACTAAGGACGACCCAACTAGCATTCAAACAAGTTATTCGCTTGACCACACAACATAACAAAACGTTCAACGAAAGTTTAATAACTCAAAAACGTGAAATAAGCGAATCATTGAAAGTTAGAATCACAAGTTAAAACAGTGCAAACCTCGAAAGTTTGGATTGTCACACCTTCCAACAAACACCTTAAGTTTAGCTAGGATTTCTACACTTATGAACTCACTAAAAAATCCCTCATGGAAACCATCCTTGGCCGAAAATTAAGGGCTCCTTTTGGAGTTCTTGCACTTGATTTTCAATCTTGAAAAGCCCTCTTGATCTACCATATGTTAGCCAAAATATTAGGGAATCCTTCTTCAAGTTCTTACACTTGAAATGATCTCCTAAAATGGCATTACTTTGGCCGAAAATTCAAGAGTGTTTTTACAAGTTCTTCTAGTCACTTTTGTCATACAAAAATGCATTTAAAACCTTGAGAGACATGGCCACCTTTTTGCCCAAGTTCCCACTAACACATGCAAATGCATGCATCCCCATTGGACCAAAAAAATTCTTAGGAAGAACACAAAGGGGGGCGGTCCACTTATTATTTTTATAAAAAAATTCAAAATTTATTTTAATAATAATTTAAGTCTTATATAATTTTATAACTTTTATAAAATTATAACATCACATGTTATAAGACTTATACTACTTTTATTATGTTATTTAACCCATTAAATAACAAAATAAAATATTCTCTCAAAATAAATTATTCATATAATTTATTAGTTTGTCAAGTGTAATTATTTAGAAAACCAATTTCTAAATATTGTAAGTGTTAATATTTATTTGTTTGATCATATCACAAATAAATATTGTAAGTGTTTGTCTAGCTTGTATTTAGGTATGACTCGACTTGGATCATAAAGTACTAGCCACATCAATTTAATATGTGTCTTGGGCATACAGAGTCCAACATTTTAGTCTAGTGCTTGTATAGAGTCGTAAGTCAAGCGGTCTAAACCACCGCTTAGACTTTCGAACTCAACCCGTTTGGTCGATCATTAGGATCCTACCAAGCACATTTGTGACCATAGTTGTATAGGGAATAACCTTCCGAGGTTATACCTTATGGTCACTTAGTTTAATTAGTTGTATGATAGGTAGATTATATGCCTTAGGAAAATGACCAAAATTGTGACAACCCGTACTCTCGACCCTAATCGTCAAGAGAAGGGTATTTTATTAATATTCGTATTCACTATTATTATTATCATATCATTATTATTATTGTTATTATTATTATTATTCTTATGGTTTACTAATTAATAATAATAACACGCGACGGAAGATTGATTTAATCATTTATTCATTACCGTTATAAATTTAAGTGTTACGATAAACGGGTCGGTCAGTTAAACGTGATACCCGATATATTATGGATCCATTCGCACGAGCCCAACCACACCTAAACCACTAAAACCTTAGCATATAAATATAACCTCATGATCATCAACCCTCTTTTTATAAAAATAAAACCCTAAATGCAGACTAAAGGCACACGCATACCCTATACCCCTTCGTCTCTTACTGCAACTCCGATGACCGGAGCCGATACTCCGGTGATGATCTCCGGCGAGCAAGCCACACCCCGGACACAACACTCTTGTACCACTACACATGCATACACACCTGAATCCGAGAGAGAGAGATAAAGCCGAGAAGAAGGGAGAGAGGCGAGATAGATGCTGGTGGCCGTGGAAGTAATGGCGGCTGAGTCGTTTCTTCTTCGGCGAGTTTCAGCGGCGGCGGTGAACAGAGCATCAACGGATAAGCGGAGCTGCGATGGTGGAAGTCGTGTGGCTCGGTTAGGAGGTGATTGAATCAGGGGCGACTGGCGGCTGACCGATTATCCGACAAGAAGTAATAACACCGGTGGTGGTGTTTCAGCTCACGGTCGTTCGGCAGAACTCCGACGGGTTCCACGGTAGTGACGGCGTTTCGGCAGCCCACACCCACACGTTTACAGACCATCGGTTAGTACAAATCTGCTGTTTATTAACTCGAATCTTCTATGGTTTCAATGTGCAAAACGAAAGAGTGTTTTATGTTGATAGTCTTTGGGGTCTTTTATATATTTGTAGCGGTTAGCTGTTTAGCGGGAAATTACACATATATGTTGGTTGTGTCCTCTGTTTTAATAGGTAGAAGTATACAACTTGTGTCAATTGAAAAAGGATGAGAGGATCTGTACAGGCTATCGGATCACTGCCCATGTATCCTTAAAATCCCGAAAGCTGAGCCTTGTAAACGAAGATCTTTCAAGTTTGCTAATTTTCTGATCCATAAGCCAGAATTTCTGGATATTGTGAAACATTCTTGGGAGTTGAATGTAGATGGTGTGCTTCAATTCAGGATTGTGAAGAAGCTCCGATCTTTAAAGAATCCTCTGAGGGCTCTTCTGTTTAATCAGGGTAATTTGCACCGAAAGGTGAGCGACCTTAGATCTAAGTTGGATGGTATTCAAACACGTCTTGATGCTAATCCGTTGAATGTAGACTTACGGGCCGAAGAGGCCTCCATTACGTGTGAGTACCAGGTAGCTTGCTTGGACGAGGAGCGTTTCCTAAAGCAAAAATCTAAAGTGGATTGGCTGCAAGCTGGGGACATGAATACGGCTTTCTTTCACTCAACGTTGAAGACTAGAAACCATAGAAGTCGGATTGATGTCATTAAGGATTCGAACGGTGTGACGTTTGAAGGTAATGATGTTCCTATCGCTCTAGTTCAACATTATGAAAACTTTTTGGGTTGTCAAGATAGCATTGACTTAACTCCCACGGCTGAGTTGTTTACAAATGTTTTGAATCCCGAGTGTGCTAGTAATATGGTTCGTCAGGTTACGGCGGATGAGGTTAAGAAGGCTTTATTCTCGATTGGCACTGACAGAGCTCCAGGCCCTGATGGATACTCGTCGGCTTTTTATAAGGGGGCTTGGCCGATCGTAGGTGAGGAGGTCACGAATGCTATTATCGATTTTTTCACTTCTGGAAAACTTTTGCGGGAATTAAATCACACTCTTATTGTTCTGGTGCCGAAAGTTGCGACCCTCTCTAGTGTTACTGATTATCGTCCGATAGCGTGCTGTAATGTTCTTTATAAGTGTATTAGCAAGATTCTTGCAGATCGTATTAAAGTGGCCCTGGATATGATCGTTAGTACACCAGTCGGCGTTCGTTCCAGGTCGTAAAATTTCAGATAACATCTTACTTATCCAGGAACTCATGCACAACTACCACAGGAATTTTGGCCCCCCTAGGTGTGCATTTAAAGTTGATATTCAGAAAGCTTATGATACTGTGGATTGGAGATTCTTAAGAAATGTTCTGATTGGCTTTGGTTTTGATATCAAAATGGTGGATTGGATTATGCTTTGTGTTTCAACTCCAACGTATTCTGTTTGTATTAATGGTAATAGTCATGGCTATTTTTGAGGGAAACGAGGCTTAAGACAAGGGGATCCAATATCCCCCTATCTTTTTACGCTTGTGATGGAGATTCTGACAGGTATCTTACAATATGAGACCAAGATGGATTCCTCGTTTAGGTTTCACAACAGGTGTGAGAAACAGCAGATTGTTAACCTTTGCTTTGCGGATGACCTTTTCTTAGTTGCTCGAGGGGATGTTAGTTCAGCTAAGTGCATTATGTTATCCCTTTCAAAGTTTTCTAATATGTCTGGTTTGGTTCCTAGTGTTCAGAAGAGCACAGTCTTCTTTTGTAATGTTAGTCAACATGTGAAGAATGCTATTCTTAATGTGATGCCTTTTGAGGAGGGCTCCCTTCCGGTTAAATATTTGGGGGTTCCACTTATCTCCACAAGACTTCTTTATAAGGATTGTAGTGTTTTGGTGGAAAAGCTAGAGAAACGTATCTCGAACTGGAGAAACAAGCTGCTGTCTTTTGCTGGCCGGTTACAGCTCATCGTGGCGGTCCTATCGTCTTTGCATATCTACTGGTCCTCCGTTTTTATTTTACCGTCCCGGGTGACTCATGATTTAGAAGCCAGAATGAGAAATTTTTTGTGGAATCAAGATAGCTCCTTCCAAAGAGGAAGGGCAAAGGTTTCCTGGATTTCTGTGTGCACCCCTAAGTATGAAGGGGGCTTGGGAATAAGACGTATAGGAGATGTTAATAAAGCGCTTATGGCGAATCATATTTGGAGTGTCATCACTAAACGAAAATCTCTTTGGGTGGAATGGGTGCATGGTTACAAATTAAAGGGTAAAAGCTTTTGGGTGGTTAAGGTTCCTACAAATTGCTGTTGGAGTTGGCGGAAGTTACTTCAATTACGTCCGATTATCAGGAATCATATTTGGATGGCTCTTGGGAACGGGAGATCGACGTCAGCTTGGTATGATACGTGGTGTGCCTTAGGGCCTCTAGGTAATTTTTTGTCTCCTCGAACTATTACAAATGCAGGTTTTAGAATGGACGACACAGTTGCTGATATTCATTTAGAGGGGGGCTGGCAATGGCCCACGGCTTGGAGAGACTTATTTCCGGTCCTGATACATCTGGATCAAGTTCATCCGAATCCTAATAAATGTGATCGTGTTCTTTGGCGGGTGGGTGATGATGTGAATGAGGTCTCGTCGTCTTATATTTGGGATCCAATTCGGCATAGAGAGCAAGAGGCCGAATGGAGTAAAATTGTATGGTTTAACCAATGTGTTCCGAGGCATTCTTTCTTACTATGGCTGATTATGAGAAAGAAATTACTTACACAAGACATTATCCTTCAATGGGATTTCTCGAGGCGGAAAAATATGAATATGATGTGCTGTTTATTATGTTATGAGAATCATGACTCGCATGCCCATTTGTTCTTTGAATGCAAGTTCTCGGCTCAGATATGGGCTATGGTTCGATCGAAGGCTGGTATGGATAATGTAGAATCGAAGTGGGATGATATTGTAGACTGGTTACTGCTCAGATGTAGATCTAAGCTAGCGGCTGATTATGTTAGCAGGATTTTGGTGGCGGCTACTGCGTATTTTGTTTGGCAGGAACGTAATACTAGGCTGTTCAAGAACCAAATGAGACCTCCGGAGGTGATTTATGAGTTGATAATAAAAACTGTTCGATACAAGCTCATGGGAGTGACGATGAAGCAAACTGATAGAGTCCGAAGACTGCTAGGTGAATGGGAGATACCGGATGCTGAATTTCAGGCCGATGGAGAGTGATTAGTGATGTGTGTTAGTCGTCTAGATTATAGTCTAGTTTGTTTTTTGCTGATGTTTCAGTTGTTTTTCTGGTTTTTTATGGTTCTACTCTCTTGGGGCATGTCCCAGGATTGAACAAGTGTAGACTCTCTGCACTTCTTGTTTTGCTTTGGTTTGTGAATATATAGAATCTCCGGGGTAACCCTTTACCCAAAAAAAACCCGCCATACACTCGAAATGGGTAATTGAATGTTGAGTTTTGTGGTATAACAAAGATAATGTTTGCTGTTTAGTGACTGATGCTTATATTTGATGTAAGGGTGCTCAATATTGCTTCCATGACAAACTGTTAGTTAGGTTATTATACATATATTAGATGTAGTAATAGGGTGTTTGATATTATTCCCGTGACAAACTGTTTGTGTGAGATATAATCATGTGCTTGTCAACTAATTAGATTTAGGTTTTATTTATAAAAGGCATACTTGTGATAATTGGAACTGGTTGGTTGATGTTGGAATAATGAATGTTGTTAGAGTACATAATGATAGTATTTTGATGAGGAACTGTTGTATGAAGACTGATGACTTTTGGCTAGTTGGTTGTTTTGAATTCCTTGTAGTTTTTTTTTATTAAAATTGGTTCTTGAACTTGTGTACATAATAAAAATAGAAACACTAAAACAGACTTTCGCCTTTTAAAAAAAATAAAATAAACAAATAAATTGGATGTCTTGTATTTATTTGGTTGAAAATCTATTGTTTGTTTAATATCTCGATGATAGAGTTTAATTAGTACTCCAAAAGAACTATCTATTTAAATGTGAATATATGTTGGATCAACTTGCTAGATTTGTTACACATCATGCTAAATTGCTATTGTACACCCTTTCGCCGCACACTTCAACTTGGGCCTCGACCTTAGTGGGCCGCACACTAGTAAAAGCCCATGTTTTTATTTGTTTAACCCGCACACTTATACAATACCTTGAATGATGAGTAACTGTGAGGATGATGCGGATGCTTGTACATTACTTGAATGAATACATGTTAGAATACGTGTAGAACAATGTGTTTGTTTCCCGAATATGAACCTGATTTGTATGGTAACCATAATAGGACGTGGTTGACCACATTTGCTCAAGTGACCATTATCTGCCGAGCTAATCTAAGGTGAGTTCACACTTTCTATAAGGCATGGGATTCCCGGTGGTTGGGAATGGGTAAAGGATTAAATCGGAAACTGCGTGATCTCCTGGTTTGGAACACGTACTAAATCCTCTTTATTGAAGGGTGACAACACGGAACCTGCGTGATCTCCTAGTTTGGGGACACGTACTACATCCTCTTTATTGAAGGGTGACAACGCTAACACTAGACCAACAACTCTATCATGAAGTCCCTCACTTTTATATCGACTTAATCGTCGGGCCAATGGCGAGCGGGTCATTAGTTAGATAGCGCTATTTAGGTTTGACAAGCCTCACACCATGCCGCAGAGGACGGGCGTGAACTAATAGATCTGGGCACGTCAATGATGATAGACATTGACGCTAGGGCACCAACTTACTTCAGTCAGTGGTCGATATGGTAACGGATCTAGTGGTTCACATGGGGTAGCCCCCACTGGTTATGGTTTGGGAAACAAAGGATTGGTTAACTCATGGTTTACGAATGAACTTAAGGTTTTTGGAACAACTTTAAAATGAACATCAACTGTGAACTCGCTCAACTTTGTTGTTGATTCGTTGTTACATGCCTTGCAGGCCTTTAGGTGCATATCGTTGGAACTTGCTGTCTGGGAGGCTGGAGTGGTCATGGGTTGAGATACATGGAATCGCAACACAAGACTAATGGTTTTTACATGTGGTTTATAAACTCTTAACGAATGAATTATGCTTCCGCTGTATACTGTGAATTATTTGTAACGTGTAACACTTAATGTTAATAAATGAAAGTTTTATTTAAATATACCTATGAGTTCAATGTGATTGGTGGCTAGATCCTGGTACGTCACACACCTCGCGGGGGTTTCCTGTCACACCTCCAAAATCCACCTGCGGAGTATCACCGCTTGGAGGCGTGACTAACCAGGATCCAGCCACCAATCATATTGAACAAGCATAAGTGATTATAAATCCAACCAATACAATTGGTGTCCAAACAAAACATAGTTTAAGTTGCAAGCGGAAGCATAACGTTTAAAACCAAAACATAAGTTTAATTGTTTCAAAGTTTATCATGGCACACAGCTGTCCATGTCCCACAACGACTCTCTTCCATACAAGCTCCAGCTAAGTACCTATTGACCTGCAAAGCATGTAGTAACGAGTCAACAACAAGTTGAGTGAGTTCACAGTTGGGTGTTTGTTTTAAGTTGTTCTGAAAACAGTTTCCTTTATCTGGCATCCTGCCGTGGGGGTTACCCCATAGTTGAAAACGTGATTTGTTTAACTCAATTGCTCTGGCTATCCAGCCGGGGGCTACCCCATGTTCGTTATCTGGCTCTACGGCCGTGGGGGCTACCCCGTGTATGTTACTAGACTCGTTACCATATCGACTGCTGACTGTAGTCATGTTTATGTGCCCTGAACTGTCAATGTCTATCATCATTGACGTGCCCAGATACATTAGTTCACGCCCGTCCTCTGCGGCACGGTGTGAGGTTTGTCAAACCTAAATAGCGCTATCTAACTATTGACCCGCTCGCCATTGGCCCGGCGATTAAGTCGATATAAAAAAGGAGGGACTTCGTGATAGAGTTTTGGTCTAGTACGAGTTGTCTGTCCATGAGGACGAGGAATTATATTCCTGACCCAGCACTGTCCTACCCAATAAAGGACGAGGAAATTCACGTTCCTTAACCCCATTCCAACCCCTGGGAATCCCATGCTTTGTAGAGGGTGTGAACTCACCTTGGTTTGCTCGGCAGATAAACGAAAGGTCAAATCGAGCTAATTGTGTTCAACCACGTCCTAGTATGGTTACCACGCAAGTCAGATACAAACCAAGTAATGCACATACATTTTCTACACGTATACTAGTAAGTTGCATACATGTATTATTCATGGCATACACGTATAAACATGGCGGTTTTCAACCATACATACGAGTTAAACAGTATCATGTATATAAATAAACAAAACCCAAAAGCCCGGCCCAATTACTTGCCCTGTAACAGTATGCAAGTCCAAACAGAAGGTGTGTTTATGTGGTCTCGAGTCGAGACTAAGGATCTCGAGTCGAGATGGCGTGGTCTCGGGTTGAAGTCCTAGAGTTCTCGAGTCGCAACTAAGGAGGTCTCGGGTCATACGTTCATCACTCGAAACTAGGCGGTCTCGAGTCATGTCTCGAGACGCAACAAGACTCGCAACCATGATCTCGAGTTATGCTGTTTTTGTGCCGGTGTGATGTGGTCTCGAGTCGAGACTGTGGGTCTCGACTCCCATCATCTGCTGATTCTACACAGTGTACTATCCAATAGAATTTCCAATTCATGATCTTGTGTACTATCCAACCAAAATTCATCAACATGTTTTCTTGTCTAATACTCAAATAAAACGGATCAAACAAGCAT
Organism: Helianthus tuberosus; assembly: GCA_030545235.1. Lineage (NCBI taxonomy): Eukaryota > Viridiplantae > Streptophyta > Magnoliopsida > Asterales > Asteraceae > Helianthus > Helianthus tuberosus. Next base: position 89,752 of record JARYGA010030442.1, read on the forward strand.
TTTTCAAATGTTCATAACATGTTCATATCATATTCAAATATTCATATTAACATTCAAACTTGTTCATCATTTTAGGGTTTTCCACACTTTGCAATATGATTAATCAAACAACCCTATCCTACCATATATTCTAACCATGCCCAACATCTAATCACACATATGCAAATCCGATTTCATGAGCAATAAACCTCCTAAACATAACCAAGCCATTCGGATTCAAACCATGTAGAGCCGATTACAATCATTCATGATCCATCACATATTATCTATACCAAGCCGACATTACATCATCATATAACAACAATCCTAATACCGTCTATTCAAGAAGGATGTATTCATCATGCACAAAACTTAACAAGCAAACATATTATCAAATAAGTTCATCATACATCATCATCAACCGAAATACAACACATCATTATCAACCGAGATACAATACATAACATGAATCACTAACCGGTTAGGTTTTCAAGGTGCAAGTATATGAAGAAATCGATGAATAAGCTTCCAAAGGAGATCCTAAGCTTGAACCGAGAGTCCTTGTTGTCACCGGTTGAATCCGAAAGAAAGGAGAGAAGGCTTGTGCTTCTAAGGTTTTAGTGAGAGAAAGAATGTAGGAGAGTATGTGTGAGAGTGAGTGTGAGTTGCCCAAAGAAATGGCAAAAATGGCTAGGAGCATGAGTTATATACTAAATTAGTTCACCCTAGTGGGTTTTCGAGTGGGGTGAAGAGGAGCATGGCCCAACCGGCCCATTAGTTACATTGTTCACTCGAGACCGAGTGGTCTCGAGTTGGGTTCTTGTCACATTATCCGGTTCACTACATACACACTTGTATAAACTACACTTTGTACGTACACATTAATAACACATAGCACATTAAGATGATCACTAACTTTCATTTACTAATACGTAAACACATAACATTTGAGCATGTTACTCCAATATACGAATGAAGGGTTCTAAATATCGAGTTGTCACATTATCCCCAAGTTGAAAGAAATTTCGTCCCGAAATTTGGTAAGTACTCACTGAGGAAGCTAGTTAAGTTGTATGGTTTTCACTGGTTTTCTTGGGGTGTCACATCCTCCCCCCGTTGATCTGGAATTTCGTCCCGAAATTCCGTAGCTTCAGCCTCAGTAGTGGTTGTACCGTTTGCGAATAGTTGGGGATACTTTTGTTTCACCCGATCTTCGCGTTCCCAGGTGAACTCTGGGCCGCGACGTGAGTTCCAACGAACTCGAACGAGAGGTATTCTAGTGTTCTTGAGGACCTTAACATCCCGGTCCGTGATTTCAACTGGTTCTTCGACGAATCCTAACTGCTCGTCGATAGTGAGTTCCTTCAGAGGAACTATGTGGGTCTCCTCTGACAGACACTTCTTCAGATTCGACACGTGGAAAACGTTGTGAACTGCACTGAGTTCTGCTGGTAAGTTCAGTTTATAGGCCACCTTGCCTATTTTCTCAATGATTTCAAAAGGTCCAACGTATCGTGGGTTAAGTTAGCCTCGTTTACCAAAACGAACCACACCCTTCCAGGGTGAAACCTTGAGTAGTACCCGCTCCCCAACCTGGAGCTCTAGTGGTTTCCTGCCCTTATCGGCGTATACTTTCTGACGGTCACGAGCTGCCGCCATGCGTTATCGTATTTGTGCAATTCGTTCGGTTGTGTCTACCACATGTTCCGGACCAGTGATCTGACTATCCCCCACCTCAGCCCAACAGAGAGGTGACCGGCATTTACGCCCGTACAATGCCTCAAACGGAGCAGCTTTAATGCTGGTGTGGTAGCTGTTATTGTACGAGAATTCCACAAGTGGCAGATGCTTTTCCCAGCTGTTGCCAAAGTCGATTACACATGCACGGAGCATGTCTTCTAAGGTTTGAATAGTGCGCTCGGACTGCCCGTCCGTCTGAGGGTGATACGCTGTGCTCATGTCTAAGCGTGAGCCAAAGGATTTGTGCATTGCTTGCCACAGTTCTGAAGTAAAACGTGCATCTCGATCTGAGATAATAGAGGTGGGCACCCCGTGCCTCGAGACAACTTCCTTGAGATATACCTTTGCTAGAGTGGAGAATTTATCCGTTTCCTTGATAGCCAAGAAGTGTGCAGACTTTGTGAGTCGATCCACGATCACCCAAATAGTATCGTTTCCGCGCTGGGATCTAGACAGGCCAGTAACGAAATCCATGGAAATTTGCTCCCATTTCCATTGTGGTATCTCTGGTTGTTGGAGTAGGCCTGATGGTTTCTGGTATTCAGTCTTGACTCTCGCACAAGTCAAACACTTGCTGACGTAAGTTGCTATGTGGGCCTTCATGCTAGGCCACCAATACGTAGTTTTGATATCGTGGTACATCTTATCCGAACCAGGGTGTACCGAGTAGCGAGACTTGTGTGCCTCATCCATCACAAGCTCTCGTAGGTTGCCATAGAGTGGGACCCAAATGCATCCCGTCACGTAGTAAGCACCGTCTTCCTTCTGTTCTAAGCGTTGCCTTGAGCCGCGTAGGGCTTCAGCCCTGACGTTTTCCGGTTTCAATGCTTCTACCTGAGCGTCTCGTATTTGGGAAGGAAGGCTAGAATGTATCGTGAGTTGCAAAGCTCGTACGCGCTTAGGCGCAGTGTCCTTTCGACAGAGGGCGTCAGCCACAACATTGGCTTTGCCTGGGTGGTACCTGATCGAGCACTCGTAGTCATTCAGTAGCTCGACCCATCGTCGTTGTCGCATATTCAGTTCTTTCTGTTTGAAGATGTGCTCGAGGCTCCTGTGGTCGGTGTAGATGGCACACTTGGTACCGTACAAGTAATGTCGCCATATCTTAAGTGCAAAGACAACAACTCCCAGCTCTAGGTCGTGCGTAGTGTAATTTCTTTCATGAACTTTGAGTTGGCATGAGGCGTAGGCGATAACCTTATCCCGTTGCATCAGTACGCAACCAAGACCCTGAATTGATGCGTCGCAGTAGACCACGAAGTCGTCTGTGCCCTCTGGCAAGGAAAGGATAGGTGCGCTGCAAAGTCTGTCCTTTAAATGCTGAAATGCTAACTCCTGTGCATTTCCCCATCGATAAACAACGCCTTTCTGCGTTAATGAGGTAAGAGGCTGTGCAATCTTGGAAAAATCCTTAATGAACCTCCTGTAGTAACCTGCCAAACCCAAGAATTGGCGAATTTCCTTTGGTGTACGAGGTGCAGGCCAGTTCTTAATCGAGTCTACCTTGGATGGATCAACGTGAATCCCATCCTTGTTTACCACGTGGCCTAGGAAATGGACTTCACGAAGCCAGAAGTCGCATTTCGAGAACTTTGCGTAAAGCTGTTCCGTTCGAAGGAGTTCCAGAATAAGTCGTAGATGCTGCTCGTGTTCCTCCTGACTCTTAGAATAGATCAGAATGTCGTCGATGAAGACTATAACGAACTTGTCTAAGTAAGGCTTGCACACTCGGTTCATCAAGTCCATGAAAACCGCAGGTGCGTTGGTTAGTCCAAAAGGCATGACCAAAAACTCATAGTGTCCATAACGGGTTCTAAAAGCTGTTTTGGAGACGTCCTCTTCTCGGACTCTCAGCTGGTGATATCCTGATCTCAGATCAATCTTTGAATAGTAGCTCGACCCCTGCAGCTGGTCGAACAAGTCGTCAATACGTGGTAGAGGATAACGATTCTTCACGGTCACCTTGTTGAGTTCACGATAGTCGATACACATTCTAAAGGTACCGTCTTTCTTCTTTACAAATAGCACTGGAGCTCCCCAGGGTGATGAGCTAGGACGAATAAAACCCTTATCCAAGAGTTCTTGCAGTTGCGTAGAGAGTTCTTCCAACTCCGATGGAGCTAAACGATAAGGTGCACGAGCTATAGGCGCAGCTCCAGGAGCTAGTTCAATCTGAAACTCGACTTGGCGGTGAGGCGGAAGACCGGGTAATTCCTCAGGAAATACCTCAGAATAGTCGCGTACAATTGGAAAATCTTCTATCTTCTTCTCTTTCTCCGAGGTGTCAGTAACGAGAGCCAAAATGGCAGTGTGACCCTTTCGCAAGCACTTCTGGGCCTTAAGGAAAGAGATGACGTTCTCAACCGTACCCCTCTTGTCGCCACGAATCATGAGAGGTTCACCACCGGAACCAGGAATACGAACAATCTTCTCGTTGCAAAGAATCTCTGCTCGGTGTTGGGATAACCAATCCATCCCAATGACAACGTCGAAACTACCCAAGACAATAGGAATAAGGTCAATAGAGAAGGTCTGGTTGGCGAGAATGAGTTTACAACCCTTGACTACGTGTGCGGCCTCTAAACTCTTACCATTTGCTAGCTCTACAGTGTGCTTGTTGTTCAAAGGTGTTGGAATATGCTTAAGCATTTGACTAATTTCTAGTGACACGTAGCTAGTATCGGCACCCGAATCAAATAAAACTGCAACATAAAAGTCGTCGAGAAGGAACTTACCCGTCACCACGTTGGGATCGTTCCTAGCTTCACCTTGACCAATCACGAACACCCGCCCCCTGGCACCATTGTTGTTGTTGTTGTTCCCATTGTTACCATTCCCCTGATTATTGTTGTTGTTGTTGTTCTGGTTCCTGTTCAGTTGGGGACAATCTTTCTTGAAGTGGCCTTCAGCTCTACACTGAAAGCACCCTTTGTTGATACCTTGCTGCTGCTGCTGCTGTCGCTGGTTCTGAGGGGCTTGTTGTTGACGATTCTGGTTTGCGGGGTACAAGCTTCTGCAATCCTTGGCGGCGTGACCTGGCTTGTTGCACCGATGACAGTTGCCCCTGGTGCAGGGCCCGCTGTGGTGTAGGTTGCAGCGATTGCATTTGGGGTGATTCCCCCTGTACCCACCATGACTTTGACCACCAGATGATTGCTGACTGGTGCTCTTGTAGTCATCAGTCTTTCTCTGCTGAGACTGAGATTGCACAGATGTTGAACCTTTGCTTGAAGCTCTATCCCATTTTCTCTTGTTGTCACTAGGAGCATCCGAAGTAGCTGTAGCACTTATACGCTTTGGCAACCTGTTCTGCTCCACCGCCTGATCAGTGAGACGGTGAGCCAACTAAACAACCTGCTGGATGGTGGCGAGGTTTGCTGAAGTCACATGACTTTGGATTTCTGGCACTAAGCCCTCGAGAAATAGTTCGATGCGTTTGATGGGAGGATCCACCATAGTGGGACATAGAATAGCCAACTCATTCGATCTTTTCACATAAGCTTCAATCTCTGATCCCGTCATCTTGAGGTTGAAGAACTCGACTTCCAGCTTATGAATGTCATCACGACTGCAGTATTCCTCCTTGATCATCTCTTTAAAAGTTTCCCATGGGGTGGTGTTGGCAGCAACCAACCCCAGCATTTGAACCTGGGCGTTCCACCATGTGAGGGCTAAACCCTCGAGAGTACCGGTAGCATACTTCACCCTGCGTGCCTCAGGGCATTCGCACATTTCAAACACAGGCTCTAGTTTCTCAAACCAGTGGAGGAGACCTACGGCTCCTTCGGTGCCGCTAAAAGTAGTGGGTCGGCAGTCCATAAAAGTTTTAAAGGTGCACACAGGTGGCTGAGCATGTTGACCTGTTGTGGGTGAAAGAAAGGACAGAGTTTAACACAAAGGTTGTTTCACGAGAGTAGGATCTAAAGATCCTAGAATGAGTTTGGACTGCAGGATATACCTCCTGCGTGTGCAGCTGCAAGTGCCGCAGCAACTCGTTCGTTAATCAGTGCCGTCAACTGGGCTTGAGTCATGTTAATGCGTCCAGACATGATCTTCATATCAAGAAGAACATGAGTGAGAGAGGTTCGTGAAAATGCGATGACAGAAGAGAGTAGGCACACACGTGTTCAAGCAACAGTAGTTATACTAACCAAGCATACCATGAGCAATGCACTATGTAACTAACAAGTAGGCAATATATATATAGATCATATCACCTAGAATGTCGAGCCTTGCATGTGGAGTGAAGCGTCGTTGTGGACCGTAGAGCACTATACAGGTTACAGTCTGATTTTAATAAAACCTTTTTCCCCTTATTAAAACCAAGTTCACTATAACCAATGGCTTTGATACCAATCTGTCACACCCCCAAAATCCACCTGCGGAGTATCACCGCTTGGAGGCGTGACTGACCAGGATCCAGCCACCAATCATATTGAACAAGCATACGTGATTATAAAATCCAACCAATACAATTGGTGTCCAAACAAAACATAGTTTAAGTTGCAAGCGGAAGCATAACGTTTAAAACCAAAACATAAGTTTAATTGTTTCAAAGTTTATCATGGCACACAGCTGTCCATGTCCCACAACGACTCTCTTCCATACAAGCTCCAGCTAAGTACCTATTGACCTGCAAAGCATGTAGTAATGAGTCAACAACAAGTTGAGTGAGTTCACAGTTGGGTGTTTGTTTTAAGTTGTTCTGAAAACAGTTTCCTTTATCTGGCATCCTGCCGTGGGGGTTACCCCATAGTTGAAAACGTGATTTGTTTAACCCAATTGCTCTGGCTATCCAGCCGTGGGGGCTACCCCATGTTCGTTATCTGGCTCTACGGCCGTGGGGGCTACCCCGTGTATGTTACTAGACTCGTTACCATATCGACTGCTGACTGTAGTCATGTTTATGTGCCCTGAACTGTCAATGTCTATCATCATTGACGTGCCCAGATACATTAGTTCACGCCCGTTCTCTACGGCACGGTGTGAGGTTTGTCAAACCTAAATAGCGCTATCTAACTATTGACCCGCTCGCCATTGGCCCGGCGATTAAGTCGATATAAAAAAGGAGGGACTTCGTGATAGAGTTTTGGTCTAGTACGAGTTGTCTGTCCACGAGGACGAGGAATTATATTCCTGAACCAGCACTGTCCTACCCAATAAAGGACGAGGAAATTCACGTTCCTTAACCCCATTCCCAACCCCTGGGAATCCCATGCTTTGTAGAGGGTGTGAACTCACCTTGGTTTGCTCGGCAGATAAACGAAAGGTCAAATCGAGCTAATTGTGGTCAACCACGTCCTAGTATGGTTACCTCGCAAGTCAGATACAAACCAAGTAATGCACATACATTTTCTACACGTATACTAGCAAGTTGCATACAGGTATTATTCATGGCATACACGTATAAACATGGCGGTTTTCAACCATACATACGAGTTAAACAGTATCATGTATATAAATAAACAAAACCCAAAAGCCCGGCCCAATTACTTGCCCTGTAACAGTATGCAAGTCCAAACAGAAGGTGTGTTTATGTGGTCTCGAGTCGAGACTAAGGATCTCGAGTCGAGATGGCGTGGTCTCGAGTTGAAGTCCTAGAGTTCTCGAGTCGCAACTAAGGAGGTCTCGGGTCATACGTTCATCACTCGAAACTAGGCGGTCTCGAGTCATGTCTCGAGTCGCAACAAGACTCGCAACCATGATCTCGAGTTATGCTGTTTTTGTGCCGGTGTGATGTGGTCTCGAGTCGAGACTGTGGGTCTCGACTCCCATCATCAGCTGATTCTACACAGTGTACTATCCAATAGAATTTCCAATTCATGATCTTGTGTACTATCCAACCAAAATTCATCAACATGTTTTCTTGTCTAATACTCAAATAAAACGAATCAAACAAGGATTTTTCAAATGTTCATAACATGTTCATATCATATTCAAATATTCATATTAACATTCAAACTTGTTCATCATTTTAGGGTTTTCCACACTTTGCAATATGATTAATCAAACAACCCTATCCTACCATATATTCTAACCATGCCAATCATCTAATCACACATATGCAAATCCGATTTCATGAGCAATAAACCTCCTAAACATAACCAAGCCATTCGGATTCAAACCATGTAGAGCCGATTACAATCATTCATGATCCATCACATATTATCTATACCAAGCCGACATTACATCATCATATAACAACAATCCTAATACCGTCTATTCAAGAAGGATGTATTCATCATGCACAAAACTTAACAAGCAAACATATTATCAAATAACTTCATCATACATCATCATCAACCGAAATACAACACATCATTATCAACCGAGATACAATACATAACATGAATCACTAACCGGTTAGGTTTTCAAGGTGCAAGTATATGAAGAAATCGATGAATAAGCTTCCAAAGGAGATCCTAAGCTTGAACCGAGAGTCCTTGTTGTCACCGGTTGAATCCGAAAGAAAGGAGAGAAGGCTTGTGCTTCTAGGGTTTTAGTGAGAGAGAGAATGTAGGAGAGTATGTGTGAGAGTGAGTGTGAGTTGCCCAAAGAAATGGCAAAAATGGCTAGGAGCATGAGTTATATACTAAATTAGTTCACCCTAGTGGGTTTTTGAGTGGGGTGAAGAGGAGCATGGCCCAACCGGCCCATCAGTTACATTGTTCACTCGAGACCGAGTGGTCTCGAGTTGGGTTCTTGTCACATTATCCGGTTCACTACATACACACTTGTATAAACTACACTTTGTACGTACACATTAATAACACATAGCACATTAAGATGATCACTAACTTTCATTTACTAATACGTAAACACATAACGTTTGAGCATGTTACACCAATATACGAATGAAGGGTTCTAAATATCGAGTTGTCACATTTCCGCATGTGGTATTTTGGGGGTGTGACAGATAGATATCAGAGCCATTGGTTATAGTGAACTTGGTTTTAAAAAGGGGAAAAACGTTTTTATAAAACCAGATTATAACCGAACAGTTCTGAAAACGTGAATACGACCATGACACTCAGCTCCAGATTACAAGGTTCGTCTTTCTTACTTATTGCTTACACTACGTGACTAGTACACATTTGTTTATGATGAAACACACGAACACACACTCGTCACTATAGCATGATGGCATGGATTGCTTGCTTACCTTATGATGCGTTGATAGTATACCATAGTCCTTGGATTTTTGTGATCTTATTACTTTGACGACCTCCGTTTGACATCTGAGTTTGAGGAACCATTTGACATGAGTTAGGAGGAACTGAGATGAGCATGCAAATCACAATATTATTATGGGTGCACACATAATAATAATGCGGGGTGCGTGTGAGTCCCAGTGAGCCTTAACAAGTGGAAAAGGGGTTCCGTTCGGTTATTTGATCGATGTGAAATACAACAACCTATAGGGGTCATAACAGTGATTGTCCCCTGCTCGGACGTGAACTTTTCGTTCCTCTATGGATCCTTTCGAAACTCGATGCTATCGAGTAATACCTGAACACCCATCTGAACACCTAGCGAACCGTGTAGAATGTTAGGTGCTTATACGAACGTCCCTGAGTTGAATGTCGCAGCGTCGATTGATTGATCGATACCTTTCTTACTCCTCTTCGTTTGCTGGAACTCATGTATTGACGTCTTAGACCCCGAAGTGTGATCACTTCTGCAACACTCCCGCAACATACTGTGTTTTACTCAAACAACTTGCAACATCGATGGACAGGAGGTTGAGTGTAGTACTTTTCCGACCTCAGTATTTTGACGACCCTGATTACCGACAACGAGCACCAGCGAATTAGCTTCAATCAAATCCTTAACCCTTGTCAGCAACTCATGGGAGTCAACTCTTACGAATCAATCGGGACATAAACAATGCCAATCGACTATAACGTGGAATGTGTAACTTCCGGCACAATGAGTAGTGCATTAGGACTTAACACGGAATATGAAAGGGAGGACTCTGTAAGTAAAAAGTCGCAGGACTCCGTTACAAGCAACGACACTAGAGGCAATAGTCACGGCGACACCCATGTACTCATAATTGTAACCTATGGTGTGGAAACAAAGGTGACTTCGACATGGATTGTCTGGTACTAAATTAAGGCGACAAAAACTGAGGGAACGACAACAGTACTTGAAATCCTTGTAATGAAAACAGCAACACTAGAAATGATGCTCATGGAAGGGCATTTAGAATTGGCGTGGGCGACGCCAGGACTTTAGCTACATGGTAGCTAGTATGAGTAGCTAATCTCTTCGTCTCTGTTCCGTTTGACCCTGATGCTCCTTGAATTTGAACCTGTTGTGGAATCGGCTGACGGCAAGACAATTAAAATTTCATATGTTAGTTGGGATGCAAACTAGACCTTGTGGGACAAGCGATCGACATCGATCTTCTTTCTGCTATCCTCGATGGTTTGAAGCAGTAGTTAGAATGGATTGGTAATCCATACATCGCACAGATACAACCTGTGAGATGAAAACTTTGCGTATCCCCTCCCTAGCGGAGAATCGTCCTCTGTTTCAAAGTATCGGAATTGTGCAAAGGTTAGCGTCAATTCTGCAATGAAAGCCTGGAAGTGTCCACGGAAGGATTACCCCGCTATGTTAGCACTTATTATAGATGTTAAGGCTAAGAAAAAGAGGATCGAGGATCCACCCTTTATTCGTGATTTCTACTTATGTGCTACCAGAAGAACTATCAGGTGTACCTTCACATCGTCTGGTGGAATATCATATCAGAATCATGTCAGAGGCAGCCCTGATTACTCGTAATCTTACCGTCCTACACCAGGAGGGTTGCAAGAGCTGTTTAATCGACTACAGGGATTATTGAACATGAGTTTTGTTGAACCTAGCTTTTCGCTTTGGGGAGCCCCCAGTTAGATCCATGAATTTTCATATGTGTACTGATTATCGAGAACTTAGCAAGGTAACAGTTAAGAACCGCTTGCCTCGACCATGTATTGACAACCTGTTGACCAGCTGCGAGGAACAAGCTTCCATTCGAGGATTGGCTAGTGAACGAACTATCATCAGATGGAAATCCAAGAGGAGAATGCTCTTAGAACAACATGTCGAATGTAATGCAGCCATTTCAACTTTGTACACCATGATCATTGAGTTGATCAACACACCAGCAGCTTCAGGGATCGCATGAATCGACCGTATTTGTTGACAAGGTTCTGAATCCTGACCAGGAGAATGGAACACCATGGGTGGGATTTGTATCCTATTTTAGAACTTCCGAGGGAGGAGCCACTCTGCGCAAAGTCTTGTTAAATGTAATTTCTGGGTTCAAGAGGTACCTTTTGGGCATATAATCAGCGAAGTGGGAATGCACGTGGATCTCGCTAAGATCCGTCTTGGTTGGAAACTGATCGACACCAAAGAGTCCTTCGAGGATACAGCAATTTTTTGGTCTCGCTTGAAACTATCGCAGATAAATCGCAGGATATTCGAAGGTCGCGCAACTTAAATCTCTCTAGCACAGCAGGGTGTTGTGTTCGTGAAAGACAGAACAGGAGTACGTCTTTTCAGCTTTCGAATCCCAACTCTGCAATGTACAGAGCATCGTCTTTACCCGAGGGTGCAGGAGATTCAATGGTATATCCTTATGGTTCGAATCAGAGTCCCAGCTACACGTCGACGCAACACAAGAGAGTGATGGCTTACGTAGCGGAATTATAAGAAGAGTTGCAAGAATCACAACCTGCGATGGAAACCCCGGTCTTTGGATTTTAGATGGAGGCATCACTTGGACAGTACCAGATGCGTTATTTAGACCGATCACAAGGGCCTCCCGTGTACCTTGACTTCAACAGAACTAAATCAGTTAATGGCATCGCTGGAGGGAACTTTAGGATGATTACAACTATGAAACCTGAACGTGCACGAACTTTGCAGCTCACTATCGACTCTAACTTACCTGATCAGACTCGCTCTATTCAAACTGGAGAACTGAAGGAAGAGGATTTTCAAGTTGAATCCATGCGGGGCATGGGCAAGTAACTCAAACTCAAGGATGGCATCGGTTGAGTAGTGATGGAATCACCTGACTAAAACCGAATGTTTTCTCGTGGTCAAGGAAACCAACAAGTTTTCAATATCTTGCAAACAACTACTTGAAGGAAGTAGCTGCTAGGCGCAGGGCGCCGATTCCCATCGTCTCTAAATATGACTCGTACGTTTCACGTCCAATTTGTGGCAAGGCATGCACAAATCCTTCGGCTCACGATCATGCATGAGCACTACTTAACACCCACGAACGAATGGTCGAACCAAACAAACTTCTGAAGACATGCTGCAGGCATGTGCTACCGATTTTGTCCACGGCTGGAAACAACACCTACTTCGTTTACAGTTGATGGAACTCAACCTTATGTGAAACAACCGTACGCTAGACCTGGTTACTCAGGACGTGCAACCACTATTAAGAGTGTTTTGGTGATTGTTTGCCTACTATACTAGTTCGTGTCGTCGACACAAGACTTTTGATACAACGCGCACTCTAAAGTGAGTTAACAACTCTCGCTAAAGGCATATGTCCATAGTTTAGGACAACACACTATTTCCCCGGTTTTGGAAATACATACGGTACCCCTAGCTTGAGGCTACACGCACGTCCTTAGAAAAGTACATATTCTGGATTGGAATACCACTATCCCTGGATTGGGACTGCTTTACATTTCTGAATTAGAGTACTACTATCCCCGGATTGGGAAGGAATAATTTTAAACATATTGGTTTAATTTCGATAGTTAGTCGATAAACTCAACTTTATCACTTCGTTGAGGAATCGGTTGAGACCAACCCCCCCCCCCCCAACGTTGTAAGTTACCTATAGATCGAGTTCATTGGAACTCACTCCAAGCCATCGTTTTATAACAATTTTCGGGACGAAAATTCTTTCAACTAGGGGATGATGTGACACCCGACCTTCACAGTGTAAACACAAACCCTGTTAACTTAGATATTCTCTTGGACATCTTGTTTAAGTCCAGGAAAACCAAGTGTCTCGAAAATTTCACAAAAAACTCACGAAATCGTATTACAAGTGAATAATTAATTGCGCGAAATTATATGCAATGTGAAGTGAGTATGGACTACGTGAATCTTTGTGTTATGAGAATTACCTGAACTTACATGCTACATGACTCTATGTGCTATGTGATTTGTATGTTCGTTTTGTGAACTTTCGCGAAACTACGTGTAAATGCATATGACAATAGATTATTGGGGAATCTAAAAATAAAAGCGTATCGTATGACTTAGCTTAAATTTCGAGGACGAAATTCCTGTAACATGGGGAGAATGTGACAACCCGTACTCTCGACCCTAATCGTCGAGAGAAGGGTATTTTATTAATATTCGTATTCACTATTATTATTATTATTTTTATTATTATTATCATATCATTATTATTATTGTTATTATTATTATTATTATTATTATTATTATTATTATTATTCTTTTGGTTTACTAATTAATAATAATAACACGCGACGGAAGATTGATTTAATCATTTATTCATTACCGTTATAAATTTAAGTGTTACGATAAACGGGTCGGTCAGTTAAACGTGATACCCGATATATTACGGATCCATTCGCACGAGCCCAACCCACACCTAAACCACTAAAACCTTAGCATATAAATATAACCTCATGATCATCACCCCTCTTTTTATAAAAATAAAACCCTAAATGCAGACTAAAGGCACACGCATACCCTATACCCCTTCGTCTCTTACTGCAACTCCGATGACCAGAGCCGATACTCCGGTGATGATCTCCGGTGAGCAAGCCACACCCCGGACACAACACTCTTGTACCACTACACTTGCATACACACCTGAATCCGAGAGAGAGAGATAAAGCCGAGAAGAAGGGAGAGATGCGAGATAGATGCTGGTGGCCGTGGAAGTAATGGCGGCTGAGCCGTTTCTTCTTCGGCGAGTTTCAGCGGCGGCGGTGAACAGAGCATCAACGGATGAGCGGAGCTGCGATGGTAGAAGTCGTGTGGCTCGGAGAGGAGGTGACTGAATCAGGGGCGACTGGCGGCTGACCGATTATCCGGTAAGAAGTAATAACACCGGTGGTGGTGTTTCAGCTCACGGCCGTTCGGCAGAACTCCGACAGGTTCCACGGCAGTGACGGCGTTTCGGCAGCCCACACCCACACGTTTACAGACCATCGGTTAGTACAAATCTGCTGTTTATTAACTCGAATCTTCTATGGTTTCAATGTGCAAAACGAAAGAGTGTTTTATGTTGATAGTCTTTGGGGTCTTTGATATATTTGTAGCGGTTAGCTGTTTAGCGGAAATTACACATATATGTTGGTTGTGTCCTCTGTTTTAATAGGTAGAAGTATACAACTTGTTTCAATTGAAAAAGGATGAGAGGATTCATATGTTCATGCATAAACCGCCATACACTCGAAATGGGTAATTGAATGTTGAGTTTTGTGGTATAACAAAGATAATGTTTGCTGTTTAGTGACTGATGCTTATTTTTGATGTAAGGGTGCTCAATATTTCTTCCATGACAAACTGTTAGTTAGGTTATTATACATATATTAGATGTAGTAATAGGGTGTTTGATATTATTCCCGTGACAAACTGATTGTGTGAGATATAATCATGTGCTTGTCAACTAATTAGATTTAGGTTTTATTTTGGGTAAAGGGTTACCCCGGTAAATTTTATAAATCACCAATAAAAAACAGGGTGTGACTAAAACATAGCCACACACTACTAGACTTGGCAAACCAAGACTAGGTATACAAGAGACCTACTCGAAAAACACAATATCCAGCCAAAACAAAAAACAGCCAAGGCCTAAAAACCTTTACACAAACATTAGCCTACGTCGCCTATAACATTTGTCATAGGTATCTTCCATCGCTCCAACATCTTCTTGTATCTTGGATCACTAGTAACTTGTAACCCCATCAAACGAAGCCTGACCGCACTAATAATCACCTTAACCACATCTTGACTGCTTCGACATGCTTGAGTAAACAGCCGACTATTTCTTTCTTGCCATATGAAGTAAGTGGACGCTGCAATTATCAGCTTCGATGCAATGCCCTCAAGAGTCTTTGTATTAGAATGCTGCTCCATCCATGATAAAACGGAGCTCCACGAATCCGTAACAGTACCCAAGTCTACCATTATCTTAACTTCATGCCATACCTTTGAAGCAAAATCACATTTGAAGAACAGATGATCCCTAGAATCTCTATTGTTTCTGCAAAGAGGACAACACATTAAGTTTAAGTTGGTTGCACTTCCAGCTTCCCATATGCTTAGCCGATCCTGCGTTTTCAGCCTATCTTTAATCACCAGCCACAGGTGAAAAGAGTGCCGAGGAATACACTGGCCGAAACCAAACCATTGATGCCCAAACCACCCTGTTTTCACGGTTTCTAATGTTATTCCAAGCTTCCCAGGTACTAAAATGGCCATCTTTACCATCTGCATCCTTCCACATAAGTCTATCTTCCATATCATAATTCAATTGCGGAGCAGTCAGGTGTATAAGGACCGGGTATAAATCATACCAAGCCTGCGGCCACCTCCATTGGCCATTCTCATCTACAAGTTCATCTACTGTTGTTTGGAGGGTAAATCCAGCACCAGCAATAGATCTTGGAGTAATGAAGGACCGAAGGGGACTATACACATACCAATTATCACACCAAGCATTCGTCTGGGACCCGCTTTTAACTGACTTCCAAAAGTAAGGACGTATAAGAGTTCTGATCGCGAGCATTTTCCTCCAGCTCCAACTCATATTACCTTGACATTGAATATCCCATAAACTCCTACCCTTTAACTTATGAGAATAAATCCATTGCACCCATAAATACTGACTATGATTGAGAATACTCCAAACATGTGCTGTCATGAGAGCTTTATTCACATCCGATATGCTTCTTATGCCTAGACCTCCCTCTTCTTTCGGTAAACACACGGTCTTCCAAGCAACTTTCGACTGAGGACTGCCTTGACTACCAGCATTCCATAAGAATCTTCGCATCCTCTTCTCAAGGTCCTTGATAACCCGAGCTGGGAGAATAAACACTGACGCCCAATAAGTGTACATGGCGGATAGAACCGAATTAATGAGCTGAATTCTACATGCAAACGATAACGATTTAGACATCCAATTATCTACTCTCCGGTCCATTCTTTCAATGAGAGTCTTGCATTCCTTGTAAGCTAGTTTTGTGGATATAAGCGGTACCCCAAGGTAGCGAACTGGCAAGGTACCCTCCTGAAACGGCATTAACTCCAAAATCTCTTCCTTTATATTCGTGGGAACATTACAAAAGAACACAGTACTTTTAGACGGACTAGGAATGGGATGATTTAATGGAATGTGATATTATTTAATGTGACAACTCGTAATTCCGAACCTATCTTTGTACCTTGACGTAACGAACGTAAACATTATGTGACTGTGAATGGGATGATTTAATGGAATGTGATATTATTTAATGTAATGTGAATGTGTGTTGTGTTTGTAAATATGTATGTGTTATCTCATGAAAGAAAGCGATTGCACAATCCCGAACGCACAAGCCTTTGGGCTTTATTACTCTCGGCCTACACCTCTCTTGTGAGTGAACCGAATGGGCAGCCCAATGGGAGGGTTCGGCCCACTTCCCCATGTCGCATAACATTAGGAGAATGGGTACACTTCTCATTGTTGCAAAATACTTTACACACACACAAACCCTAGCTCTTCCTTCTCTCCAGAACCCGACGACAACGCACACACCTACTTCATCGAAGATCTTTCCTTGTCCGGATCTCCCCCATCCATTTCTGAACGGTTAGTGTTTGGGTTTATCGATTATATGTTTGATAATGTTTGATGTGTGTGCTATGATATTTTCTTGTGCATGATGATCTAGGGTTTCGGTTAACATGATTGATTATGATGTTGAATGATAGTACTCTTGTTAATCGGCTCACATGTATGTTGACCATGATCAATATGAGATTTGATGATTATATGATAACGTATTGTTATGTTATGTTAGTATGAATAATATGTGAATGGATTTCTCAACCACTATACATAAATCGGTCCAATAAAAAATCATCCTCTGAATGCTAAATCAAATTGTCGGCCATTGTTATGTTTCTTGATAATGATAAATTGTTAACATGTGATGGATTTGGAAGTCTAGTAGATTAATGATTGTGTCAGATCCACTAAAGAAGGGAAGGTCCAATAAGCATTAGAGTTTCATAGTTGTTGCTAAGCTTACATGTGATGGTCTGATGACCATGTGAAGTGCATTAATCGATAGGAATGATTATAATTGTATGGACATTCGGATTATGTTGATAGTGGGTGCTTAGTGAAAATTTATTTTATTAAATCTGAAATAAACGATGATGACTGACATATAGTTGTTAATTGTTTATGGTTGAGAATAATTAGAATTCACATGAATAAATTCATTAATTGGTGATTGTTAAAGTGATCGATTATTGCCAGACTTGAAACTGTTAATTGATTGATTGATTGAATAAATGGAAACCTTGTAATTGATTGCAAGATAAAAGTCATGTAACTGATTGCCATAATAACCGGATAATAAAACTAGTCGCACAAGAGTCCATTCGCACAAGACATCTTAGTCGCACAAGGCATGTCCAGTCGCACAAGTGGTGATGTTAAGTGACAGTTGGGCCGAGTATATGTATGGGCCGAATTAGCCAATCGCACAAGGTTATTATCTGTTTAGTGTATCGGGCCGTATATATATATTACTGTTGGGCTTCTAATCTTTGGGCCGGGTATATGATGGATCGCACAACATGATGTGGGTCGCACAAGGCTGTGCTGACCGCACAACATGTTGGGCCGGGGGTTTATATGGGTTATGTTAGTTATCGCACAATTATGAAAATGCTATGTTCTTGACTGTTATATGTTACCATGATCCGTATGTGTTTCTTATGTGCTATTTATGTGATGCTTGTATGCACTACTTGAAACCAAAACCTGACGTGTATGATAACCATGTTAGGACGTGGTTGACCACTAGCTGCTAGACTTGACTTTTCTGTGTAATCTGCCGAGCAAACCAAGGTGAGTTCACAATAGCCAAGGCATGGGATTCCCAGGGGTTGGGAATGGGGATTGAATAACTACTCATACAACTATTGCTGTTAAACTAATTATTACTGTCCTCGGTTGAAGGGCACGTACGTAAAACCTACGTACAGTTATACTTACTACTGTCCTCGGATTGAAGGGCACGTACGTAAAGCCTACGTACACGATCTTAAGACCATCACCTCTATCAAAGGAAGTCCCTCAATTATCGACTTAATCGCCGAGGCCTAGGGCGAGCGGGTCATTAGTTAATAGCGCTATTTGTAACACCTGTGCCTTCACGGCCATCAAACAAGTACCAAACCAATGAAATATTATATTTCATACTTGGGATTTGTAAAAATATGTGTATCATTTGCACATATCAATTCTTGTTCAATTTCAAACTCTAAATCGCTTTCTGGAAGGTTATACGCGCACCGATGCGTAAATATAACCAGTTTAATCCAACGAACACTCCGGAATAGTGAAATAGGCTTAACATACCTTAAATTACCTTTACATAACTTAGATATAAGTTTTGGAAGGTTTGGTGTGGTGAAATAAAGTTTAATCGCTTACAGGGACTAAAGTTGACAAACTGCGAAAGTATGCCAATTTGAACTGTAACAGACCTTCCAGAACATGACCATAAGTTAAACATGCCATAAATATCCTTTGCATAGCTTAGAAATAGGCTTTGAGGTGTTCGGTATGCTAAAATAAACTTTCGTGTCATTCAGGGACTAAAAGTGTCAAAAAGTGCACAAGTTTGCATTTTCGAGCATAACTTACGTTCTGAATACATCCGGACATCTAAAAATTTATGTAAGCATGACTACATTATATTTTAGTGTTCGCCTTAAGAAAAATCCATTCGTCGCGTCATTTGGATCGTTTTTCGCGCTTGTGCGCATTCCGTCGTAATTAAGCGAACATCGCGTTCGTACGGCTAAACGAACCGACATCCGAGATATTTTTGAACACATTTTAAGTTCCCTATACTTTAACTTCATTTTAGAGCTTTGAAATGGGGTTAACGGGCCTTAAACGTGTCAAAAATGGCCTAAATACAGTTCAGGGACCAAAAGTGTAATTCTGCCAAAGTAAGCCCTACGATGCGTATGGTATTTATACCATACGATGCGTATGGGGTCTTCTGACCAGGTGCAGAGTCTTTAACAGCCTGTTTTCAGCAGATTTAACCACAACCACATGTTCCTAATTGTCTAGTCATGAGATAAGGATGGAATTTTAGTTACCATAAGGTTCCGACAAGTGTACGGGTTGGATTCATGGCACGTTATCCAAGAAACGATCCCAACGGTGGACCATTTCCTATAAATACCCACCAACATCACACCCAAAAACTCACACCTTTGAATCTGAACTTGCTCTCTAAGTTGTCGTGTTTAACACTTCATACCTGAGAGTGTTCGGGTTCAAACCTTCCATTCTTGGACCCTTCGTAAGTATTCTTTCGTTCTTTTCCTTATTTTTACTGCTTTTCGAGTCAGAAAGTCAAACTTTGTTTGACTTTCAGCGTTGACCAGTAATGGTCAATGCGAAGTTCGTAGGAACTTCGCAACGTGAGTGTAATCACGTTGGTTATAGTCCCTTGGGACTATGCCCACTGATTACCACGTTGTCTAGGGTCGTAGGGTAGGCGATCTAATAAATCGCCTATACCTTCGAACCCGACCCAGTTTGGTCGATCATTAGGATCCGACCAAATAAATTAGGTGACCCTAGTATAGGGCATAACCTTCCGAGGTTATACCCTATGGTCACATCGTTTAAGTAGTTGTATGATAGGTAGTATATATGCCTTAGGTAAATTACCAGAATACCCTTTTCATGTATAATTGGTAATTAAGCATATGTAACCTAAACTTTTGTCACGTAACTGATTATGTAACGTGTTTAGGCATATAATACTTGTCATAGGACTAGTTAGGCGGTCCAAACGCGTTTCACGCGAACGACGCGTTAAAGTAGCATAAGCTTCCTAAACGGGTCGTAATGGGTCGTAGACACTTAGGTTAAGTTTCATTTAGTATGTAGGCTTTGTTAAACCATATCATATGAGTTCCTACACTCATTTGGTTTACAAACCCTAATGCTACCCAATCTTCCGATTTAGGTCCGGTTATTTAACATAGTTACCTATATTAGGTGCCGTTTGATTTCCGTGATCTCTAGCATTGTTTGGTTGTTACTCAAGGACTACTGAGCATTCCCAAGTGAGTACATAGACCCCTCTTTTACTGTTTTCCAAACTGTTTTGGGGTGGAACACATGTGCCTACTTGTTACTTTCATGCCTTCCTGTTTTCATATCATATACCTGCTATGTTTGTTAGTACATTATAGTACGTCGTTTTACATTGACATTTTATGCTATGTATGTATATAGCGTGCATACTTAGTACATCGTTTTACATGACATTTTATGCTATGTATGTTCATTTAGTTCATACTTAGTACATTGTTTTACATCACATCACATCACATGCTATGTATGTTCATTTGTTGCATACTTAGTACAGATTCATTTCATCACATGCTTACATTTTGGTATGACATTTGGTTTGTTAAATGGGACAATACATTCATTAACATTAGCTACGCCGTTCGTTAGTAGGTAGTGGTACCATAGGAATTGACAACTCCCGTTCCGGACATCCCAGGGAAAGGGGACAGTAAAGGAATGACCGAATTCGATGACATTTAAGACAGATAAACCTTTAATTTGTTTAAAGGGTTTATCACCACAGTCGCAAGGCTTGGATGTATGCATTGGAACAACACCGCATAAATGTTCATTATCAGTATAGCATGCATTTACACAAAACATAAAGTTGATTTAAACACAGTTTTACTTCAATACTATGTTCTTGTGAATATGGTTTAGTTGAGACATTTCGCTAGCCATACAGGACATTTTGACATAGACATTTTAACATGATTGACATTGATCATGCATATAGACATTTTAACATGATTGACCTTGATCATGCATTTTCACAAGACATAATGCTGATTTAAACTAAGTTTTACTTCAATACTATGTTCTTGTGCATATGGTTTAGTTGACACATTTCGCTAGCCATACAGGACATTTTGACATAGACATTAGACATAGACATTTTAACATGATTGACCTTGATCATGCATTTTTCACAAGACATAATATTGATTTAAACCAAGTTTTACTTCAATACTATGTTCTTGTGCATTTCACCTATGGTTTAGTTGATGCGCTTTCACTAGCCATACATATCACATTTGTTTTACATTACATGATTTACATTGATCATGCATTTTGACATATTATTCAATACATTTGGCAATTGGTTAAACATAGACATCTTACATTGATTGGTTTGGTTTGATTAAGTGATTAAGTAACGATGCGTGTGTAATATGATACAAGCATGGTGGATACGCCGCTGGTACTTCCTATATATAAGTGTTTGTATGGTATTACATATCGTAGCGTTATTTGAATCATTTCAGTTTGATACATATAACATTTTATACAAATAACATACTTTTCACAAGACATTGTTTTACAAAACAACTTATCTTTTACAAACTCATTTAACTTGGTTATTCATTTAACCATACATTACTCACTTATTTATACATATCATCTGAACTCATTGTTTTTCAAATGATTTACAAAACAAAGCAAATAACAAGGTTCATGACTAAACATTTTCTCAAACATAAGTCATGACACCTATTTTCACAAAACCTATGTATCTCACCGGCATTTTTATGCTGACGTACCATATTTTCACATGTGTTTTTCAGGAGCTGTTGCATAGGATGATCAAGATACACATAGGCAGATTTGGGCTTTAGTGACAATAAAAGATGCAAGACTAGTTAATTATGTTGTATTTCTTTGTTTGTTAAGACATTGTAACACTTTTATTGAATAAAACGAAACTTTAATTTCCATGGTTGTGAAACATTAATTCTGTTACAACACTCCCCGATGTTTCCGCCACGTTTTGTATGTTCCACGTGGTCGGGGTGTGACAGAAAAGATGGTATCAGAGCCAATGGTTATAGGGAATTAGGTTATTAGTAATGCTTTGACCTAGTCTATAACTTTCTTAGGACCCTAACGCGAGTTTACTTGCGTTTAGTCATAAAACAATACCGTCACCTATCCTTAGGCGACGACCACAACAAGAACATAAATTTCAAAACCGCTTTGAAAACTAATCATCTGTTCTAGGATGATTGATTACTAGGTTTTGAACCCTCTATTGTAAGGTTTTGAACCCTCAGTTATAAGGTTTTGAATCTCTTTGAATTTTCAAAATCTCGTCAAGGTTTTGGGTTTTAAATAATGTGAACACGTGCAAACTGGAAGGGTGAATGCCTGTATTCTGGGTTTTCTGTCTAGGCAAGCACTTCGTATACATCTCATCAGACGCGAGACCAGTTGTGCTTACCTGGGAATTCTTGGGATGAGTGTTCACTTATAGGCGAGCATGTCTTCGCAATACATTATTTTTGACCCATTTACTTTGATTAGTCACCGTCTCATTTGTTTGCCTTAGGTAACAAACAAATGATCGCAATCTTCATGCGTTATCATTCTGTTTTGATTGTCCAATAATCTTTCACCTGTTTCTCCCTATGCCTTTCTTTTTCTTCAAGAATGTCTCTTCATCACGATGACGCCCAGATATCTGAGCAAGCAGCCAAATTCGCTCAGCGAATAGGCGAAGTAGTCCTGAAGACTGTGGAATTAGCTACTGCCATGTATCGTCTCCTGGATGAAGCCACTCAAGAGTCACCAAGACAGGCAGGACCTAGTCAGGTGACAACACCATCAGCCAATACACCAATCGAGGAATCAAAGACCATGGATGAACAACCCCCTAAAGAAGTCAAAGAAGCGAAAGGCTTCTCAGAACTTCGCCATTGTCGCTCACAATGGTCAAGCCTTCCCCAACCAACCAGCTCAACCCCCTGCTAGGAAGTCATACAATGGAACTGCACTCTTGTGCAACCAATGTAACCTTCATCATCACCCTTGTGTGAAGTGCCGCAAATGTCAGATTTGTGGACTTATAGGTCATACAGCAAGGGTTTGCCCAACTACAGCTGTACCAAATCAAGCTGGCGACACTCCTGCTCAAGCTCGTTTCTCACGAGGGCTTTGCTATAACTGTGGCGAGATGGGCCATTTCCTAAGGGATTGCCCAAAGCTTGCTAAGGCAAATCTGACCCATGGATGAGCAGTTGGCCGAGTAGAAGATGTTGCTATCTTATGCTTTTGTTTCTTTCGTTTTCTTGATTGTGAAACAATCTGTCTCGTTCATAAATAAAAAATTAGTTGTTCACAGATTCTGATGTACAATAGTAGTTACATATGTGTAGGATTTTCTTATGATACCTACATCAAGGAACTATGTTCCTTACAAACTACTCTTGTGATTCTCCCTTTCAAATGATCGCTCGTGATTCCCTCGAACATTTTAAGTACTCGTTTCATTCTAAGAAACAAAGTACAGAAGATAAAGTGACATTATGAGTGATCATGCTTCTGCACATCAGTGCCTTTGAATCCTTGGTTAGATAACTAAGGGTGTTTTCAAATCTCTTACCCATTACGTTTTAATTTTTCAACATACACAGTACAAGTATTTCAAAACAATCTTCATGATCTCAAAATATTTCATATAGTTTGAAAACAATTTTTTCTAGATACATTGTCTATGTTATTTCAAAAACATTGGCCATGTTATCAAAACCAACCTTTTTAATTTCAAAATATTTCATATAATCTGAAGACAATATTAACACAGTACATTTTCTCATCAAGTGCATGATTTCGAAAAGCATCATTCATATTTTTCAAAAACCTTATACATAATTTCAAAATTCATCTCTCATGATTTTTAAAACATTTTTATAAATATATCTATCTAATACACCTACTTTATGATTTCAAAAGTATTATATATAAGGTTTCAAAAACGTTAAACACATTTTTCTTAAAAGAACCCCATGCATAGTTTTCAAAAATATTTTCCTCATACATTGACTTAACCTTCAAAATTCTGCTTCATATGTCGCCTTGACATATCAAGCATCTCAACCTCATAAGCATTTTATTCATGTTTGGACTTAAGCACATCCCGTGCAAGAATTCAAAGCATCTTCAACTTCTACAATCCATATGGGATCTTTTTATCTCCATAATTAGACCCTTGTGGATGATCATGATTCAAATCAGAGTCCTTAATTGGATTCTTTATGTACCTTAATTCGAACATTTCGAGTTCTAGTAATCGAAATCGAATTTTCTTTTTGAATCTTTCTATCTTTATAGTTGGATTCTCGAAAATGTTTAAAGTACCAAATGAAATCCACAAGATGGATTCCTAGTGTGCTTTAAATACATGTACTCTGTTAGCAGAACAAACTTCTAGTTAGCAATTTTGTGGTTATGTGACTATGTGTTTATTCATCTTATGTTTTCTTTCATGCATTTTTGTGTTTTTAATACTCTGGATATTCGTTATCCAAATCCTCGCAGGATCTTTCATATCTTCATATGAGAGATTCGTAGCAGGATATTCAAAGGTACTACCTTAAATCCTTAATGGGCTTCTATGTAATAGTTAAGACCCTTGGATTTATATAGTACCACTCCAGACCCTTTTTAGTGGTCTAGTCTAAAGGATTGATTCACAATTTGGTTAAAGAATGACATCTAGTGATGTAGCTGGACAGACTCCTTGATAGTCTATTTAGATCATTTATTGATCTAGTCTACGGGACTCTATGGCGGTCTAGTCACACTCATCACAGGATTGCTCATTTGGTTTTACCCTACGCATTATAAAATAGACTGTGTGAACTGTGCAAGGAATTGTCTAATTATGGAGGCCTACATAATTATGAAATTTAGTGCATAGAAACCCAGTAAGGTTTATTATGTGTAAGAACCGATAGTGACAACAATAACAAAATGAGAACGATGTAATGGAGGTACGGTGGACGCACCAATGACGCTTCATATACTTGTATATAAGTGTCCCTCTTACATTGCAAACATAATGTTATTAAGGTTACTAGAAGTTCAAGAACCCTAACCAATGTTGTTCGATCTTTTCAACTTCATGTTTTAAACACCTACAAGTTTCCTCTAAATAAATTTCGGGACGAAATTTCCTAAAGTAGGGGAGACTGTAACACCTGTGCCTTCACGGCCATCAAACAAGTACCAAACCAATGAAATATTATATTTCATACTTGGGATTTGTAAAAATATGTGTATCATTTGCACATATCAATTCTTGTTCAATTTCAAACTCTAAATCGCTTTCTGGAAGGTTATACGCGCACCGATGCGTAAATATAACCAGTTTAATCCAACGAACACTCCGGAATAGTGAAATAGGCTTAACATACCTTAAATTACCTTTACATAACTTAGATATAAGTTTTGGAAGGTTTGGTGTGGTGAAATAAAGTTTAATCGCTTACAGGGACTAAAGTTGACAAACTGCGAAAGTATGCCAATTTGAACTGTAACAGACCTTCCGGAACATGACCATAAGTTAAACATGCCATAAATATCCTTTGCATAGCTTAGAAATAGGCTTTGAGGTGTTCGGTATGCTAAAATAAACTTTCGTGTCATTCAGGGACTAAAAGTGTCAAAAAGTGCACAAGTTTGCATTTTCGAGCATAACTTACGTTCTGAATACATCCGGACATCTAAAAATTTATGTAAGCATGACTACATTATATTTTAGTGTTCGCCTTAAGAAAAATCCATTCGTCGCGTCATTTGGATCGTTTTTCGCGCTTGTGCGCATTCCGTCGTAATTAAGCGAACATCGCGTTCGTACGGCTAAACGAACCGACATCCGAGATATTTTTGAACACATTTTAAGTTCCCTATACTTTAACTTCATTTTAGAGCTTTGAAATGGGGTTAACGGGCCTTAAACGTGTCAAAAATGGCCTAAATACAGTTCAGGGACCAAAAGTGTAATTCTGCCAAAGTAAGCCCTACGATGCGTATGGTATTTATACCATACGATGCGTATGGGGTCTTCTGACCAGGTGCAGAGTCTTTAACAGCCTGTTTTCAGCAGATTTAACCACAACCACATGTTCCTAATTGTCTAGTCATGAGATAAGGATGGAATTTTAGTTACCATAAGGTTCCGACAAGTGTACGGGTTGGATTCATGGCACGTTATCCAAGAAACGATCCCAACGGTGGACCATTTCCTATAAATACCCACCAACATCACACCCAAAAACTCACACCTTTGAATCTGAACTTGCTCTCTAAGTTGTCGTGTTTAACACTTCATACCTGAGAGTGTTCGGGTTCAAACCTTCCATTCTTGGACCCTTCGTAAGTATTCTTTCGTTCTTTTCCTTATTTTTACTGCTTTTCGAGTCAGAAAGTCAAACTTTGTTTGACTTTCAGCGTTGACCAGTAATGGTCAATGCGAAGTTCGTAGGAACTTCGCAACGTGAGTGTAATCACGTTGGTTATAGTCCCTTGGGACTATGCCCACTGATTACCACGTTGTCTAGGGTCGTAGGGTAGGCGATCTAATAAATCGCCTATACCTTCGAACCCGACCCAGTTTGGTCGATCATTAGGATCCGACCAAATAAATTAGGTGACCCTAGTATAGGGCATAACCTTCCGAGGTTATACCCTATGGTCACATCGTTTAAGTAGTTGTATGATAGGTAGTATATATGCCTTAGGTAAATTACCAGAATACCCTTTTCATGTATAATTGGTAATTAAGCATATGTAACCTAAACTTTTGTCACGTAACTGATTATGTAACGTGTTTAGGCATATAATACTTGTCATAGGACTAGTTAGGCGGTCCAAACGCGTTTCACGCGAACGACGCGTTAAAGTAGCATAAGCTTCCTAAACGGGTCGTAATGGGTCGTAGACACTTAGGTTAAGTTTCATTTAGTATGTAGGCTTTGTTAAACCATATCATATGAGTTCCTACACTCATTTGGTTTACAAACCCTAATGCTACCCAATCTTCCGATTTAGGTCCGGTTATTTAACATAGTTACCTATATTAGGTGCCGTTTGATTTCCGTGATCTCTAGCATTGTTTGGTTGTTACTCAAGGACTACTGAGCATTCCCAAGTGAGTACATAGACCCCTCTTTTACTGTTTTCCAAACTGTTTTGGGGTGGAACACATGTGCCTACTTGTTACTTTCATGCCTTCCTGTTTTCATATCATATACCTGCTATGTTTGTTAGTACATTATAGTACGTCGTTTTACATTGACATTTTATGCTATGTATGTATATAGCGTGCATACTTAGTACATCGTTTTACATGACATTTTATGCTATGTATGTTCATTTAGTTCATACTTAGTACATTGTTTTACATCACATCACATCACATGCTATGTATGTTCATTTGTTGCATACTTAGTACAGATTCATTTCATCACATGCTTACATTTTGGTATGACATTTGGTTTGTTAAATGGGACAATACATTCATTAACATTAGCTACGCCGTTCGTTAGTAGGTAGTGGTACCATAGGAATTGACAACTCCCGTTCCGGACATCCCAGGGAAAGGGGACAGTAAAGGAATGACCGAATTCGATGACATTTAAGACAGATAAACCTTTAATTTGTTTAAAGGGTTTATCACCACAGTCGCAAGGCTTGGATGTATGCATTGGAACAACACCGCATAAATGTTCATTATCAGTATAGCATGCATTTACACAAAACATAAAGTTGATTTAAACACAGTTTTACTTCAATACTATGTTCTTGTGAATATGGTTTAGTTGAGACATTTCGCTAGCCATACAGGACATTTTGACATAGACATTTTAACATGATTGACATTGATCATGCATATAGACATTTTAACATGATTGACCTTGATCATGCATTTTCACAAGACATAATGCTGATTTAAACTAAGTTTTACTTCAATACTATGTTCTTGTGCATATGGTTTAGTTGACACATTTCGCTAGCCATACAGGACATTTTGACATAGACATTAGACATAGACATTTTAACATGATTGACCTTGATCATGCATTTTTCACAAGACATAATATTGATTTAAACCAAGTTTTACTTCAATACTATGTTCTTGTGCATTTCACCTATGGTTTAGTTGATGCGCTTTCACTAGCCATACATATCACATTTGTTTTACATTACATGATTTACATTGATCATGCATTTTGACATATTATTCAAT
The DNA here is from genome assembly GCA_030545235.1 of Helianthus tuberosus. NCBI lineage: Eukaryota > Viridiplantae > Streptophyta > Magnoliopsida > Asterales > Asteraceae > Helianthus > Helianthus tuberosus. The sequence goes on from JARYGA010030442.1 coordinate 117,885, forward strand.
ACATTTGGCAATTGGTTAAACATAGACATCTTACATTGATTGGTTTGGTTTGATTAAGTGATTAAGTAACGATGCGTGTGTAATATGATACAAGCATGGTGGATACGCCGCTGGTACTTCCTATATATAAGTGTTTGTATGGTATTACATATCGTAGCGTTATTTGAATCATTTCAGTTTGATACATATAACATTTTATACAAATAACATACTTTTCACAAGACATTGTTTTACAAAACAACTTATCTTTTACAAACTCATTTAACTTGGTTATTCATTTAACCATACATTACTCACTTATTTATACATATCATCTGAACTCATTGTTTTTCAAATGATTTACAAAACAAAGCAAATAACAAGGTTCATGACTAAACATTTTCTCAAACATAAGTCATGACACCTATTTTCACAAAACCTATGTATCTCACCGGCATTTTTATGCTGACGTACCATATTTTCACATGTGTTTTTCAGGAGCTGTTGCATAGGATGATCAAGATACACATAGGCAGATTTGGGCTTTAGTGACAATAAAAGATGCAAGACTAGTTAATTATGTTGTATTTCTTTGTTTGTTAAGACATTGTAACACTTTTATTGAATAAAACGAAACTTTAATTTCCATGGTTGTGAAACATTAATTCTGTTACAACACTCCCCGATGTTTCCGCCACGTTTTGTATGTTCCACGTGGTCGGGGTGTGACAGAAAAGATGGTATCAGAGCCAATGGTTATAGGGAATTAGGTTATTAGTAATGCTTTGACCTAGTCTATAACTTTCTTAGGACCCTAACGCGAGTTTACTTGCGTTTAGTCATAAAACAATACCGTCACCTATCCTTAGGCGACGACCACAACAAGAACATAAATTTCAAAACCGCTTTGAAAACTAATCATCTGTTCTAGGATGATTGATTACTAGGTTTTGAACCCTCTATTGTAAGGTTTTGAACCCTCAGTTATAAGGTTTTGAATCTCTTTGAATTTTCAAAATCTCGTCAAGGTTTTGGGTTTTAAATAATGTGAACACGTGCAAACTGGAAGGGTGAATGCCTGTATTCTGGGTTTTCTGTCTAGGCAAGCACTTCGTATACATCTCATCAGACGCGAGACCAGTTGTGCTTACCTGGGAATTCTTGGGATGAGTGTTCACTTATAGGCGAGCATGTCTTCGCAATACATTATTTTTGACCCATTTACTTTGATTAGTCACCGTCTCATTTGTTTGCCTTAGGTAACAAACAAATGATCGCAATCTTCATGCGTTATCATTCTGTTTTGATTGTCCAATAATCTTTCACCTGTTTCTCCCTATGCCTTTCTTTTTCTTCAAGAATGTCTCTTCATCACGATGACGCCCAGATATCTGAGCAAGCAGCCAAATTCGCTCAGCGAATAGGCGAAGTAGTCCTGAAGACTGTGGAATTAGCTACTGCCATGTATCGTCTCCTGGATGAAGCCACTCAAGAGTCACCAAGACAGGCAGGACCTAGTCAGGTGACAACACCATCAGCCAATACACCAATCGAGGAATCAAAGACCATGGATGAACAACCCCCTAAAGAAGTCAAAGAAGCGAAAGGCTTCTCAGAACTTCGCCATTGTCGCTCACAATGGTCAAGCCTTCCCCAACCAACCAGCTCAACCCCCTGCTAGGAAGTCATACAATGGAACTGCACTCTTGTGCAACCAATGTAACCTTCATCATCACCCTTGTGTGAAGTGCCGCAAATGTCAGATTTGTGGACTTATAGGTCATACAGCAAGGGTTTGCCCAACTACAGCTGTACCAAATCAAGCTGGCGACACTCCTGCTCAAGCTCGTTTCTCACGAGGGCTTTGCTATAACTGTGGCGAGATGGGCCATTTCCTAAGGGATTGCCCAAAGCTTGCTAAGGCAAATCTGACCCACGGATGAGCAGTTGGCCGAGTAGAAGATGTTGCTATCTTATGCTTTTGTTTCTTTCGTTTTCTTGATTGTGAAACAATCTGTCTCGTTCATAAATAAAAAATTAGTTGTTCACAGATTCTGATGTACAATAGTAGTTACATATGTGTAGGATTTTCTTATGATACCTACATCAAGGAACTATGTTCCTTACAAACTACTCTTGTGATTCTCCCTTTCAAATGATCGCTCGTGATTCCCTCGAACATTTTAAGTACTCGTTTCATTCTAAGAAACAAAGTACAGAAGATAAAGTGACATTATGAGTGATCATGCTTCTGCACATCAGTGCCTTTGAATCCTTGGTTAGATAACTAAGGGTGTTTTCAAATCTCTTACCCATTACGTTTTAATTTTTCAACATACACAGTACAAGTATTTCAAAACAATCTTCATGATCTCAAAATATTTCATATAGTTTGAAAACAATTTTTTCTAGATACATTGTCTATGTTATTTCAAAAACATTGGCCATGTTATCAAAACCAACCTTTTTAATTTCAAAATATTTCATATAATCTGAAGACAATATTAACACAGTACATTTTCTCATCAAGTGCATGATTTCGAAAAGCATCATTCATATTTTTCAAAAACCTTATACATAATTTCAAAATTCATCTCTCATGATTTTTAAAACATTTTTTATAAATATATCTATCTAATACACCTACTTTATGATTTCAAAAGTATTATATATAAGGTTTCAAAAACGTTAAACACATTTTTCTTAAAAGAACCCCATGCATAGTTTTCAAAAATATTTTCCTCATACATTGACTTAACCTTCAAAATTCTGCTTCATATGTCGCCTTGACATATCAAGCATCTCAACCTCATAAGCATTTTATTCATGTTTGGACTTAAGCACATCCCGTGCAAGAATTCAAAGCATCTTCAACTTCTACAATCCATATGGGATCTTTTTATCTCCATAATTAGACCCTTGTGGATGATCATGATTCAAATCAGAGTCCTTAATTGGATTCTTTATGTACCTTAATTCGAACATTTCGAGTTCTAGTAATCGAAATCGAATTTTCTTTTTGAATCTTTCTATCTTTATAGTTGGATTCTCGAAAATGTTTAAAGTACCAAATGAAATCCACAAGATGGATTCCTAGTGTGCTTTAAATACATGTACTCTGTTAGCAGAACAAACTTCTAGTTAGCAATTTTGTGGTTATGTGACTATGTGTTTATTCATCTTATGTTTTCTTTCATGCATTTTTGTGTTTTTAATACTCTGGATATTCGTTATCCAAATCCTCGCAGGATCTTTCATATCTTCATATGAGAGATTCGTAGCAGGATATTCAAAGGTACTACCTTAAATCCTTAATGGGCTTCTATGTAATAGTTAAGACCCTTGGATTTATATAGTACCACTCCAGACCCTTTTTAGTGGTCTAGTCTAAAGGATTGATTCACAATTTGGTTAAAGAATGACATCTAGTGATGTAGCTGGACAGACTCCTTGATAGTCTATTTAGATCATTTATTGATCTAGTCTACGGGACTCTATGGCGGTCTAGTCACACTCATCACAGGATTGCTCATTTGGTTTTACCCTACGCATTATAAAATAGACTGTGTGAACTGTGCAAGGAATTGTCTAATTATGGAGGCCTACATAATTATGAAATTTAGTGCATAGAAACCCAGTAAGGTTTATTATGTGTAAGAACCGATAGTGACAACAATAACAAAATGAGAACGATGTAATGGAGGTACGGTGGACGCACCAATGACGCTTCATATACTTGTATATAAGTGTCCCTCTTACATTGCAAACATAATGTTATTAAGGTTACTAGAAGTTCAAGAACCCTAACCAATGTTGTTCGATCTTTTCAACTTCATGTTTTAAACACCTACAAGTTTCCTCTAAATAAATTTCGGGACGAAATTTCCTAAAGTAGGGGAGACTGTAACACCTGTGCCTTCACGGCCATCAAACAAGTACCAAACCAATGAAATATTATATTTCATACTTGGGATTTGTAAAAATATGTGTATCATTTGCACATATCAATTCTTGTTCAATTTCAAACTCTAAATCGCTTTCTGGAAGGTTATACGCGCACCGATGCGTAAATATAACCAGTTTAATCCAACGAACACTCCGGAATAGTGAAATAGGCTTAACATACCTTAAATTACCTTTACATAACTTAGATATAAGTTTTGGAAGGTTTGGTGTGGTGAAATAAAGTTTAATCGCTTACAGGGACTAAAGTTGACAAACTGCGAAAGTATGCCAATTTGAACTGTAACAGACCTTCCGGAACATGACCATAAGTTAAACATGCCATAAATATCCTTTGCATAGCTTAGAAATAGGCTTTGAGGTGTTCGGTATGCTAAAATAAACTTTCGTGTCATTCAGGGACTAAAAGTGTCAAAAAGTGCACAAGTTTGCATTTTCGAGCATAACTTACGTTCTGAATACATCCGGACATCTAAAAATTTATGTAAGCATGACTACATTATATTTTAGTGTTCGCCTTAAGAAAAATCCATTCGTCGCGTCATTTGGATCGTTTTTCGCGCTTGTGCGCATTCCGTCGTAATTAAGCGAACATCGCGTTCGTACGGCTAAACGAACCGACATCCGAGATATTTTTGAACACATTTTAAGTTCCCTATACTTTAACTTCATTTTAGAGCTTTGAAATGGGGTTAACGGGCCTTAAACGTGTCAAAAATGGCCTAAATACAGTTCAGGGACCAAAAGTGTAATTCTGCCAAAGTAAGCCCTACGATGCGTATGGTATTTATACCATACGATGCGTATGGGGTCTTCTGACCAGGTGCAGAGTCTTTAACAGCCTGTTTTCAGCAGATTTAACCACAACCACATGTTCCTAATTGTCTAGTCATGAGATAAGGATGGAATTTTAGTTACCATAAGGTTCCGACAAGTGTACGGGTTGGATTCATGGCACGTTATCCAAGAAACGATCCCAACGGTGGACCATTTCCTATAAATACCCACCAACATCACACCCAAAAACTCACACCTTTGAATCTGAACTTGCTCTCTAAGTTGTCGTGTTTAACACTTCATACCTGAGAGTGTTCGGGTTCAAACCTTCCATTCTTGGACCCTTCGTAAGTATTCTTTCGTTCTTTTCCTTATTTTTACTGCTTTTCGAGTCAGAAAGTCAAACTTTGTTTGACTTTCAGCGTTGACCAGTAATGGTCAATGCGAAGTTCGTAGGAACTTCGCAACGTGAGTGTAATCACGTTGGTTATAGTCCCTTGGGACTATGCCCACTGATTACCACGTTGTCTAGGGTCGTAGGGTAGGCGATCTAATAAATCGCCTATACCTTCGAACCCGACCCAGTTTGGTCGATCATTAGGATCCGACCAAATAAATTAGGTGACCCTAGTATAGGGCATAACCTTCCGAGGTTATACCCTATGGTCACATCGTTTAAGTAGTTGTATGATAGGTAGTATATATGCCTTAGGTAAATTACCAGAATACCCTTTTCATGTATAATTGGTAATTAAGCATATGTAACCTAAACTTTTGTCACGTAACTGATTATGTAACGTGTTTAGGCATATAATACTTGTCATAGGACTAGTTAGGCGGTCCAAACGCGTTTCACGCGAACGACGCGTTAAAGTAGCATAAGCTTCCTAAACGGGTCGTAATGGGTCGTAGACACTTAGGTTAAGTTTCATTTAGTATGTAGGCTTTGTTAAACCATATCATATGAGTTCCTACACTCATTTGGTTTACAAACCCTAATGCTACCCAATCTTCCGATTTAGGTCCGGTTATTTAACATAGTTACCTATATTAGGTGCCGTTTGATTTCCGTGATCTCTAGCATTGTTTGGTTGTTACTCAAGGACTACTGAGCATTCCCAAGTGAGTACATAGACCCCTCTTTTACTGTTTTCCAAACTGTTTTGGGGTGGAACACATGTGCCTACTTGTTACTTTCATGCCTTCCTGTTTTCATATCATATACCTGCTATGTTTGTTAGTACATTATAGTACGTCGTTTTACATTGACATTTTATGCTATGTATGTATATAGCGTGCATACTTAGTACATCGTTTTACATGACATTTTATGCTATGTATGTTCATTTAGTTCATACTTAGTACATTGTTTTACATCACATCACATCACATGCTATGTATGTTCATTTGTTGCATACTTAGTACAGATTCATTTCATCACATGCTTACATTTTGGTATGACATTTGGTTTGTTAAATGGGACAATACATTCATTAACATTAGCTACGCCGTTCGTTAGTAGGTAGTGGTACCATAGGAATTGACAACTCCCGTTCCGGACATCCCAGGGAAAGGGGACAGTAAAGGAATGACCGAATTCGATGACATTTAAGACAGATAAACCTTTAATTTGTTTAAAGGGTTTATCACCACAGTCGCAAGGCTTGGATGTATGCATTGGAACAACACCGCATAAATGTTCATTATCAGTATAGCATGCATTTACACAAAACATAAAGTTGATTTAAACACAGTTTTACTTCAATACTATGTTCTTGTGAATATGGTTTAGTTGAGACATTTCGCTAGCCATACAGGACATTTTGACATAGACATTTTAACATGATTGACATTGATCATGCATATAGACATTTTAACATGATTGACCTTGATCATGCATTTTCACAAGACATAATGCTGATTTAAACTAAGTTTTACTTCAATACTATGTTCTTGTGCATATGGTTTAGTTGACACATTTCGCTAGCCATACAGGACATTTTGACATAGACATTAGACATAGACATTTTAACATGATTGACCTTGATCATGCATTTTTCACAAGACATAATATTGATTTAAACCAAGTTTTACTTCAATACTATGTTCTTGTGCATTTCACCTATGGTTTAGTTGATGCGCTTTCACTAGCCATACATATCACATTTGTTTTACATTACATGATTTACATTGATCATGCATTTTGACATATTATTCAATACATTTGGCAATTGGTTAAACATAGACATCTTACATTGATTGGTTTGGTTTGATTAAGTGATTAAGTAACGATGCGTGTGTAATATGATACAAGCATGGTGGATACGCCGCTGGTACTTCCTATATATAAGTGTTTGTATGGTATTACATATCGTAGCGTTATTTGAATCATTTCAGTTTGATACATATAACATTTTATACAAATAACATACTTTTCACAAGACATTGTTTTACAAAACAACTTATCTTTTACAAACTCATTTAACTTGGTTATTCATTTAACCATACATTACTCACTTATTTATACATATCATCTGAACTCATTGTTTTTCAAATGATTTACAAAACAAAGCAAATAACAAGGTTCATGACTAAACATTTTCTCAAACATAAGTCATGACACCTATTTTCACAAAACCTATGTATCTCACCGGCATTTTTATGCTGACGTACCATATTTTCACATGTGTTTTTCAGGAGCTGTTGCATAGGATGATCAAGATACACATAGGCAGATTTGGGCTTTAGTGACAATAAAAGATGCAAGACTAGTTAATTATGTTGTATTTCTTTGTTTGTTAAGACATTGTAACACTTTTATTGAATAAAACGAAACTTTAATTTCCATGGTTGTGAAACATTAATTCTGTTACAACACTCCCCGATGTTTCCGCCACGTTTTGTATGTTCCACGTGGTCGGGGTGTGACACTATTAGGTTTAACAAACATCACACCGTGCCAGTCGGACGGGCGTGTACTAATGGACTATGGGCAAAGGGTCAATGCTGATAGACATTGACTTAGGTCACCTCTTATATTTTCGTAGCAGTCGATACGCGTGGTCTTGTAACACATGGGAAGCCCCCACTAATCATCGCACGCATGCCTGGACTGGCAGCAAGGATTAACGCGATACATGGTTTACAAAACGAATATATATACGATCTATGAAACGAATACTTAAACCAAACAACTATCTGTGAACTCGCTCAACTTTGTTGTTGATTCGTTGCTACATGCCTTGCAGGTCATTAGGTACTCATGGAGCTTGCACAGGGAGGAACAGTCGTTGTGGGACATGGTGATGTGTGCCATGCTTTTAACATTACTTTATTTCATATTAAATACTTGCTATGGGTCTTACAAATTATGCTTCCGCTAAACACTTAACTATGCTCTGGTTTTTGAACACCTTTCATATTGGGTGGTTGAATTATGTTTACTTACATGCTTGTTCAATATGATTGGTGGCTTGATCCTGGTCAGTCACGCCTCCAAGCGGTGATACTCCGCGTGTGGATTTTGGGGGTGTGACAGATTGGTATCAGAGCCATTGGTTATAGAGAACTTGGTTTTAATAAGGGAAATGATTTTTATTAAAACCAGACTATAACCTGTACAGTGCTCTACGATCCACAACGACGCTTCACTCCACGTGCAAGGCTCGACATTCTAGGTGATATGGTTTACGTTTTATATTGCCTACTTGCTAGATTGCATAGAACTTTTGCTCATGGTATGCTTAGATAAACGTAGCAACTATAGTTGAAAACAAATTTGTGCTTGCTCCCTACTGTCACTCCACACTTACACACATTCGCGACACCTTTCCTACTTGTGTTTCCTTCGATGTGAGATCATGAGGGAACGTGTGAACCTAACTCAAGCCAGCTGACGGCTCTTATCAACGAACAAGTTACGGCAGCACACGCAGCCGCCCAGGCAGGAGGTATAACCTGCTATTCCGAACCTAACCTAGGATAATAGATCCTACTCTCATGATCCAACTCTCGCGCTTAACCTTGTCACTTCTTCCTCGCGCAACAAGGTCAGAACGCTCAGCCACCTGTATGCATATTCAAGACGATCATGGACTGTCGTCCTAATACTTTCAGTGGCACTAAAGGAGCTGTTAGACTCCTCCATTGGTTTGAAAAGCTCGAGTCTGTCATAGAGACGTGTGAATGCCCTGAGGCTCATAGGGTGAAGTATGCCACTGGTACCCTCGAAGGCACTACGTTAACTTGGTGGAACGCGCAAGTTCAAATGCTGGGGCTGGCGGCTGCTAATGCTACCCCATGGAATGATTCTTAAGGAACTGATCCAAACGTGAATACCGTAGTCGAGATGACATCCACCAGCTGGAAGTGGAGTTCTTAAACCTGAAGATGACAAGGTCAGAGATAGAAGCGTACACGAAACGATCCAACAAACTGACAGTGTTATGTCCAACAATGGTGGATCTTCCCATCAAGCGCATTGAGCAGTACCTCAAAGGCTTAGTACCAGAGATTCAAAGTCATGTGACATCGGCCAACCTTGCAACCATTCAGGATATTACTCATCTTGCTCAACGTCTCTCAGATCAGGCGATAGGACAGAATAAACTGCCGAAACGTATTAATGCTGCTACAACTACTTCGGATGCTCCCAGTGACAACAAACGCAAGTGGGATGGAAATTCAAGCAAAGGATTCCACTTCGATTCAGTCTCAGTCGCAGCAGCGAAAAACGGATGAGTACAGGAGCCCCAGGCAGCAGTCTTTTGGTAATCGAAGTCAGGATGGATACCAGGGAAATCACCCTAAGTGAAATTGATGTAAATTGCACCATAGCGGATTGTGCAACAAAGATCGTCGTTAGAGATGCAAAAAGCTTGGTTATGAAGCCAAAGATTGTAGAAGCTAACGTCCTGCAAACCAGAACCGACAACAGCAGCCACAAGCTCCACAAAATCAGCAGCAACAGCAGGATAACAGGGGATGTTATCAGTGTGGTGCTAAAGATCATTTCATGAGACGCTACCCACGACTGAACCAGAATCAGAATCAGAACCACAACCAAGGAAACGGGAACAATAGTGGAGACAACAATGGGGGTAATAACGACGGCAATGGTGCCAGGGGTCGAGTGTTCGTGATTGGTTAGAATGATGCTAGGAATGACCCCAACGTTGTGATGATTTCGACATCGTTATTGGTATGGATTGGCTACCTCAACATCGAGCAGAGATCCCTTGCAAAGAAAAGATCGTCCGCATTCCTCGTGCTGGTTAAGAACCTTTGGTAATTCATGGTGACAAGCTCCTGGAGTAGCACCCATAGCTCGAGCACCTTATCGCTTAGCCCCATCAGAGTTGGAAGAACTCTCTACGCAACTACAAGAACTCTTGGATAAGGGTTTTACTCGTCCTAGCTCTTCGCCTTGGGGAGCTCCAGTGCTATTTGTGAAGAAGAAAGACGGTACCTTCAGGATGTGTAGCGGCTATTAAGAACTCAACAAGGTGACAGTGAAGAATCGTCATTCTCTTCCACGCATTGATAACCTATTCGACCCGCTGCAAGGGTCGAGCTTTTACTCGAAGATTGATTTGAGATCGGGATATCACCAGCTGAGAGTCCGAGAAGAGGACTACTCCAAAACAGCCTTTAGAACTCGTTATAGACACCATGAGTTTTGGTCATGCCTTTCGGGCTGACCAATGCACCTGCGGTCTTCATGGACTTGATGAATCGAGTGTGCAAACCTTACCTGGACAAGTTCGTCATAGTTTTCATCGACGACATTCTCATCTATTCGAAGAGTCAGGAGGAACACGAACAGCATCTACGACTCATTTTGGAACTCCTTCGAACAGAACAGCTGTACGCTAAGTTTTCAAAATGCGACTTCTGGCTTCGTGAAGTCCATTTCTTAGGCCATGTAGTGAACAAGGATGGGATTCATGTTGATCCATCCAAGGTAGACTCAATTAAGAACTGGCCTGCACCTTGTACGCCAACGGAAATTCGCCAATTCTTGGGATTTGGCAGGTTACTACAGGAGATGCATTAAGGATTTTTCTAAGATTGCACAGCCTCTCACTTCACTGACCCAGAAAGGCGTTGTGTATCGATGGGGGAATGCACAGGAATTAGCGTCTCAGCACTTAAAGGATAGACTTTGCAGTGCACCTATCCTTTCATTGCCAGAGGGCACAGACGACTTTGTGGTTTACTGCGACGCATCAATTCAGGGTCTTGGTTGTGTATTGATGCAACGGGATAAAGTTATAGCCTACGCCTCACGCCAACTCAAAGTTCATGAAAAGAACTACACTACACACGATCTAGAGTTGGGAGCGGTTGTTTTTGCACTTAAGATCTGGAGACACTACCTGTATGGTACCAAATGTGCTATCTACACTGATCACAGGAGCCTCGAGCATATCTTCAAACAGAAGGAACTCAATATGCGACAGCGACGATGGGTCGAACTACTGAATGACTATGAATGCTCGATCAGGTACCACCCGGGCAAAGCCAATGTTGTGGCTGACGCCCTCAGTCGAAAGGACACTGCGCCTAAGCGCGTACGAGCTCTACAACTCACAATACAGTCTAGTCTTCCTTCTCAAATACGAGATGCTCAGGTAGAAGCATTGAAACCAGAAAACGTCAGGGCTGAAGCCCTACGCGGCTCAAGGCAACGCTTAGAACAAAAGGAAGACGGTGCTTACTACATCACAGGACGCATTTGGGTCCCACTGTAGGGAAACCTACGAGAGCTTGGGATGGATGAGGCACACAAGTCTCGCTACTCGGTACATCCCGGTTCAGATAAGATGTACCACGATATCAAAACAACATATTGGTGGCCTAGCATGAAGGCCCACATAGCAACTTACGTTAGCAAGTGCTTGACTTGTGCGAGAGTAAAGGCGGAATACCAGAAACCTTCAGGCCCACTTCAACAACCAGAGATACCACAATGGAAATGGGAGCATATTTCCATGGATTTTGTTACTGGCCTGCCCAGATCTCAACGTGGTAATGATACTATTTGGGTGATCATGGATCGACGCACAAAGTCTGCTCACTTCCTGGCTATCAAAGGAACAGATAAGTTCTCCACCCTAGCAGAAGTATATCTCAAGGAAGTTGTCTCGAGGCACGGGGTGCCCACCTCTATTATCTCGGATCGAGATGCACGTTTTACATCAGAACTGTGGCAAGCAATGCACAAGTCCTTTGGCTCAAGATTAGATACGAGCACAGCTTATCACCCGCAAACGGATGGGCAGTCTGAATGCACCATCCAGACCCTCGAAGACATGCTTAGGGCATGTGTAATCGACTTTGGCAACGGCTGGGAAAAGCATCTGCCACTTGTGGAATTTTCGTACAACAATAGCTACCACACCAGCATTAAAGCTGCTCCGTTTGAGACAATGTACGGGCGTAAATGCCGGTCACCTCTTTGTTGGGCAGAGGTGGGGAATAGTCAGATTTCTGGTCCAGAACTAGTGGTAGACACAACAGAGCAAATTGCTCAGATACGACAACGAATGGCGGCAGCTCGTGACCGTCAGAAAGTCTACGCCGATAAGGGCAGAAAACCACTAGAGCTCCAGGTCGGGGAGCGAGTACTACTCAAGGTTTCACCCTGGAAGGGTGTGGTTCGTTTTGGTAAACGAGGCAAACTCAACCCACGATACGTCGGACCTTTCGAAGTCATTGAGAAAATAGGCAAGGTGGCCTACAAACTGAACTTACCAACGGAACTCAGTGCAGTTCACAACGTTTTCCACGTGTCAAATCTGAAGAAGTGTCTGTCAGATGAGACCCACATAGTTCCTTTGAAGGAGCTCACTATCGACGAGCAGTTACGATTTGTCGAGGAACCAGTTGAAATCATGGACCGGGATGTTAAGGTCCTCAAGCACACTAGAATACCTCTCGTTCGAGTTCGTTGGAACTCACGTCGCGGCCCAGAGTTCACCTGGGAACGCGAAGATCAAATGAAACAAAAGTATCCCCAACTGTTCGCAAACGGTACAACTACTACTGAGGCTGAAGCTACGGAATTTCGGGACGAAATTCCAGATCAACGGGGGGAGGATGTGACACCCCAGGAAAACCAGGAAAACCATGCAACTTAACTAGCTTCCTCAGTGAGTACGTGCTAAATTTCGGGACGAAATTTCTTTCAACTTGGGGATAATGTGACAACTCGTAATTCCGAACCTATCTTTGTACCTTGACGTAACGAACGTAAACATTATGTGACTGTGAATGGGATGATTTAATGGAATGTGATATTATTTAATGTAATGTGAATGTGTGTTGTGTTTGTAAATATGTATGTGTTATCTCATGAAAGAAAGCGATTGCACAATCCCGAACGCACAAGCCTTTGGGCTTTATTACTCTCGGCCTACACCTCTCTTGTGAGTGAACCGAATGGGCAGCCCAATGGGAGGGTTCGGCCCACTTCCCCATGTCGCATAACATTAGGAGAATGGGTACACTTCTCATTGTTGCAAAATACTTTACACACACACAAACCCTAGCTCTTCCTTCTCTCCAGAACCCGACGACAACACACACACCTACTTCATCGAAGATCTTTCCTTGTCCGGATCTCCCCCATCCATTTCTGAACGGTTAGTGTTTGGGTTTATCGATTATATGTTTGATAATGTTTGATGTGTGTGCTATGATATTTTCTTGTGCATGATGATCTAGGGTTTCGGTTAACATGATTGATTATGATGTTGAATGATAGTACTCTTGTTAATCGGCTCACATGTATGTTGACCATGATCAATATGAGATTTGATGATTATATGATAACGTATTGTTATGTTATGTTAGTATGAATAATATGTGAATGGATTTCTCAACCACTATACATAAATCGGTCCAATCAAAAATCATCCTCTGAATGCTAAATCAAATTGTCGGCCATTGTTATGTTTCTTGATAATGATAAATTGTTAACATGTGATGGATTTGGAAGTCTAGTAGATTAATGATTGTGTCAGATCCACTAAAGAAGGGAAGGTCCAATAAGCATTAGAGTTTCATAGTTGTTGCTAAGCTTACATGTGATGGTCTGATGACCATGTGAAGTGCATTAATCGATAGGAATGATTATAATTGTATGGACATTCGGATTATGTTGATAGTGGGTGCTTAGTGAAAATTTATTTTATTGAATCTGAAATAAACGATGATGACTGACATATAGTTGTTAATTGTTTATGGTTGAGAATAATTAGAATTCACATGAATAAATTCATTAATTGGTGATTGTTAAAGTGATCGATTATTGCCAGACTTGAAACTGTTAATTGATTGATTGATTGAATAAATGGAAACCTTGTAATTGATTGCAAGATAAAAGTCATGTAACTGATTGCCATAATAACCGGATAATAAAACTAGTCGCACAAGAGTCCATTCGCACAAGACATCTTAGTCGCACAAGGCATGTCCAGTCGCACAAGTGGTGATGTTAAGTGACAGTTGGGCCGAGTATATGTATGGGCCGAATTAGCCAATCGCACAAGGTTATTATCTGTTTAGTGTATCGGGCCGTATATATATATTACTGTTGGGCTTCTAATCTTTGGGCCGGGTATATGATGGATCGCACAACATGATGTGGGTCGCACAAGGCTGTGCTGACCGCACAACATGTTGGGCCGGGGGTTTATATGGGTTATGTTAGTTATCGCACAATTATGAAAATGCTATGTTCTTGACTGTTATATGTTACCATGATCCGTATGTGTTTCTTATGTGCTATTTATGTGATGCTTGTATGCACTACTTGAAACCAAAACCTGACGTGTATGATAACCATGTTAGGACGTGGTTGACCACTAGCTGCTAGACTTGACTTTTCTGTGTAATCTGCCGAGCAAACCAAGGTGAGTTCACAATAGCCAAGGCATGGGATTCCCAGGGGTTGGGAATGGGGATTGAATAACTACTCATACAACTATTGCTGTTAAACTAATTATTACTGTCCTCGGTTGAAGGGCACGTACGTAAAACCTACGTACAGTTATACTTATTACTGTCCTCGGATTGAAGGGCACGTACGTAAAGCCTACGTACACGATCTTAAGACCATCACCTCTATCAAAGGAAGTCCCTCAATTATCGACTTAATCGCCGAGGCCTAGGGCGAGCGGGTCATTAGTTAATAGCGCTATTAGGTTTAACAAACCTCACACCGTGCCAGTCGGACGGGCGTGTACTAATGGACTATGGGCAAAGGGTCAATGCTGATAGACATTGACTTAGGGCACCTCTTATATTTTCATAGCAGTCGATACGCGTGGTCTTGTAACACATGGGAAGCCCCCACTAATCATCGCACGCATGCCTGGACTGGCAGCAAGGATTAACGCGATACATGGTTTACAAAACGAATATATATACGATCTATGAAACGAATACTTAAACCAAACAACTATCTGTGAACTCGCTCAACTTTGTTGTTGATTCGTTGCTACATGCCTTGCAGGTCATTAGGTACTCATGGAGCTTGCACAGGGAGGAACAGTCGTTGTGGGACATGGTGATGTGTGCCATGCTTTTAACATTACTTTATTTCATATTAAATACTTGCTATGGGTCTTACAAATTATTCTTCCGCTAAACACTTAACTATGCTCTGGTTTTTGAACACCTTTCATATTGGGTGGTTGAATTATGTTTACTTACATGCTTGTTCAATATGATTGGTGGCTTGATCCTGGTCAGTCACGCCTCCAAGCGGTGATACTCCGCGTGTGGATTTTGGGGGTGTGACATAATCATTTTCTGATGGAACCCAAAGCTGGATAAAATAGACTTTAGAAACGCCCAACTGACCGTATCATAAGCCTTTTGAATATCAATCTTGAACGCGCATCTCGGGGGACCTCTATTAACATGGTAGTTGTGCATAAGTTCTTGTGTGAGGAGGATATTATCCGAAATCTTCCTACCAGGAACAAAAGCTGACTGATTAATGCTAACCAAAGACTCAAGGCTACCCTTCAATCTGTCCGTTATGATCTTACTAATGCATTTGTATAAAACATTGCAGCAAGAAATCGGCCGGTAGTCAAGGACTGAGTGAGGAGTATCAGTTTTAGGAACCAACGCCAAAATAGTATGGTTAATTTGTTTTAAAATTTTACCATTATCAAAGAAATCCAAGATCGCATTGGTCACCTCATCCCCCACAATATCCTAAGCATTCTTAAAAAACGCAGACGTGTACCCATCTGGCCCTGGAGCTTTGTTCTCCCCAATGCTGAACATAGCATGTTTAACCTCTTCTCGGGTCACTTGCCTGACCATATGATTAGCCATTTCAGTCGACAGCCTATTAACAAATAGATCATCATCATCAAGGCTGATAACAGGATCCTCAGTACCCAAAAAATTGGAATAATGAGCCAGCAAATCAGCTGAAACCTCCGAACCGTCGAACTGATTCCCATGCACATCCTTCACACTATGGATTTTAGCTCTAGCATTCCTACACTTAACACTATTATGAAAATAAGTAGTGTTTGAGTCACCAGCACATAACCATTCCATCTTAGATTTTTGTTTAAGGAAGCACTCCTCATCATATGCGGCAGCCATGAACTCTTGTAAACACTTCGATTCAGCTTGACGGATGGTAATATCAAGAGGATTAGTATCCAGCATCTTCTGGATTCGATCCAGCTCCTTCCTTAGCAAAATAACCTTCTCATGTAAATTCCCTTGGCAAAACAAAAGTTTCCGAAAATGTGTCTTAAGGCTCTTCATTTTAACAACAACAGAAAACATGTTAATACCCTCTACCTCCTTCTCCCATTCCATAGCGACACATTGTCTGAATTCAGGCTTGGCCACAATAAAATTAGGGAACTTAAATGTTTTCGGCCTACCCTTACCATTAGCGGGCAACTTCAAAATACAAGGTGTATGGTCCGAGACCCGGTATGGCTGGAATAAAGCATGTGCATCCGGACAAAGCTCTAAAAAATTTACATTCCCCATAACACGATCAATCTTTTTAAGGATCCCCACACCATCTTTTGGTTTTTGATTCCACGTATAATGTAAACCATGACTCGAAATATCCACTAGCTCAATGGTTTGAATACAATCATAGAACTCCCTCATACTAATGGTATGAGTGGACGGGCCGCGGATGAAATCTTCCATATTAAGAGCCGAATTAAAGTCTCCCATAACAATCCAAGGCTTATCATGAGTGAAGCTACTATGCCTACAAAGGTCATCCCAAAGAGGCCTACGATCTTGGTATTTATTATGTGCATACACAAACGAACAGAAAAATTGAATCTTATCAGCTTTTAAATGCAACTGAGTATGAATAACCTGGTCCGACTGAGACAAGAC
Source organism: Helianthus tuberosus (assembly GCA_030545235.1). Classification (NCBI taxonomy): domain Eukaryota; kingdom Viridiplantae; phylum Streptophyta; class Magnoliopsida; order Asterales; family Asteraceae; genus Helianthus; species Helianthus tuberosus. The sequence goes on from JARYGA010030442.1 coordinate 135,006, forward strand.
CATAATATCCACTTCATCTGCATTCCAACCCAAGATAATTCTAGTGCCTTTAGCACATAAACCCCCCGTTTGACGTCCAATTCCAGCTCCGAAATGTACCCTTACAAATTTTGCTCAGGTTATTGATATCTACATGAGACTCTAGCACCGCACAAACATTTAAATGGTTTTCAGAAACAAGAAGTCGAACCTCACTTTGTTTCAGGGGTCGGTTCAAACCCCTTATGTTCCATGAAGCAAGGCTACCCATTAGAACTCTTGAAACCGGGAGTGGTTTCCCCCTCAGAATTATGGTTACGTGTTTGGTCCTCCATGAACTTAGACATCTCCGCGGGAGTCACCTCCCTAACCACTTCAACATCATGCAAATCAGTAGCTGCCATGTCTTTTGTGTTAGTGTTAACACTAACGTTCCCAGTTTCCTCCTCATCAATGATCTCATTAACTAAAGTCTCAAAAGAGTTATTAGTTTTCACCACATTGGGCTGGCTTTGGACTTGATTGTTTCCCTTCGTACCCGAGGTGCTGGCACCCGACTTGTTCACCTTCGGCTTGTATATAAATTTCGTTTTATGTTTCTTTGGCTGAACACCATGTCTCGCCATTTTCCTAGTGTCCGTTATAAAACCTTCATCATCCATCACTACCTTTTTAGCTTTAGCATCATTTACTTTTTTTTTTTTGGGTAAAGGGTTACCCCAGGTGAATTTTATAAATAACCAAAAAAGAACAAAGGCATGCCTGAACGGACATACCAACTAGGCTTGACAACCCAAGCCTAGGAAATCCAAACATAAACAACCAAACTCAAGCCAAACAAACAACCAGCTAGAAAACACAACCCTATCCCTAAAAAACTAACACCAATAGACTATATCTAGCCTGGGTCGAGAACTTCAGCATTAGGAAGGATCTTCCACTTCTTCAACAGCCTCTGATTACTGGCTTCACCTCTGAACTTGAATCCCATCAATTGTAATCTTACTTTCTTCAGAATCCTCTCAGTGACCGACTCCACACTTGGTTTCATACACGAGAACAAGCAGTTGTTTCGCTCTTGCCAAACAAAATACGTGGTAGCCGCAATGACCAGTTTGCTAACAATATCATCCGTCTTCTTCGACCTAGCATTAAGATCAAACCATCCCATAATCGAGTGCCACGAATCATCAACACTCCCCATGTTCACCATTGTTTTAACATTACGCCATACTTGAGCCGCAACCGAACACTGAAAAAACAAATGATCTCGCGAATCACGATCATTCCAACATAACGGACAACACATAAGTCTTAAATTAGTTTCACTCCCCGCCTCCCAAACAGCTAACCGATCTTGTGTCTTGAGCTTATTCTTGATTACCAGCCATAGGTGAAACGAGTGTCTTGGAATGCATTGACTAAACCAAACCCCATTAACCCATGTAACCGGTTGTTCACGATGGCGAGTATTTTGCCAAACTTCCATAGATCCGAACGGCCTTATGTTACCATCTAAATCTTTCCAGCTTGTACTATCCTCCATATTCTGTATCAACTGAGGAACACTTAAGCCAATTAAAACCGGATATAGATCGTACCATGCACGGGGCCACTTCCACTGGCCATTATCATCAACGAGCTCCGCCAGAGACGAGTTAAGATTAAAGCCTGCATTAGCAATTCTTCTAGGAGTAATGAAAGAGTTAAGGGGGCTATGCTGGCACTAGTTATCACTCCATACATTATTTGATTACCACTCCGAACCTTTTTCCATACAAATGGACGAATAGCACTTCGAATGGCCAAAATTTTTCTCCAACCCCAACTGATACTACCTCGAGGTTGGATATCCCACAAGCTTCTACCATTTAACTTATGTGAATAGATCCACTGAACCCAAAGCTTCTACCGATATGCTCCTAATACCTAACCCACCCTCTGTCACACCCCCAAAATCCACACGCGGAGTATCACCGCTTGGAGGCGTGACTGACCAGGATCAAGCCACCAATCATATTGAACATATAAGTAAATACCAAAAATCATTCATCAATACGAAAGGTGTTTTCAAAACCAAACATCAACAAGTGTGTAGCGGAAGCATAAGTATGTAAACCCAATGTAAATCGTAAATTCAAACGTTTAGATAGTTAACATGGCATCATCGATCCATGTCCCACAACGACCTGCTCCTCCCTGTGCAAGCTCCATATGTACCTAAGGTCCTGCAAGGCATGCAAGAGAGAGTCAACAACTAGTTGAGCGAGTTCACAGTTAATAGTTCAGTAATAGTATAGCGTGTGTAGTAGTATGTTCGTTCGTTACAATGTATCGTATTAGTTCCCATCGCGGCCTTCCAGGCAGGTGTGCGAAGATGTTGGGGGATGTTTTTCCCCAAGTATTCTAGACTAGGTTTATTTGTATCGCGGCCTCTCCAGGCAGGTGTGCGAAGATTTGTAAATTTAGTTCGCGGCCTTCATATGGCAGGTGTGCGAAGTCAGTCATAATATCGCGGCCAATCCTTGGCAGGTGTGCGAAGATCAGTTCAATAAGTGTTACTAGTCTAGTCGTGTCTTGTCGTTAGGTTCTACTTTATGAGTATGCACAATAATTCATCAAATCCCATTCCCACCCCGGGAACCCCATGCCTTGGCTGTGTGAACTCACCTTGGTTTGCTCGGTATGTTAAGTGTATGCTCGCGAGTAATCAATCACGTCCTAAAGTATGCACGTATGTGAAATCAGTTTGCGTTCAAGTTGTTCACGTATAAGCAAGTAGTACGTATTCGCAAGCATTCAAGTCATGATTAACATTTAACGGCAGTTAGTTAACTCAGTTAAGTCTTACGGAAACAGTTACTGTATGAATTACCCAGGTCGGCGAAACACCCTCTGTTTCGCCGTGAGCCCCTTCGACGAATCCCAATCTGTTTCGTCATATACCCTTCGGCGAAACACAATCTGTTTCGTCGTGAGTTTTGTTTCGTCAAAACCTCCGTTTCGTCAAATCAGTTTCGTGAAGGCATCAGTTACGTCATAATCAGTTTCATGCAGAAAACCCTAATAGCCATCATCAACAATGTCAAAACATAGAGACCCTAATTAAACAACAGTTGCCGAAAACCAGTTCATTCAATCATCATGGTTAACATCGCATGACAAGTTGTCAGATTATCATCATTATCCTAAACAAGAATCAAAGTATGAAAACAATTATGCAATCACATGTTACTGACAAAGCCTCATGCAAGCAAGCACCTAATGGCTGACAATTCATAAAATGAATCCACGGTGGCTGCACATTCGAGACAAATACACATGCATATCTGTCATGAATTTCCTACAACAACATTTAATTTAATGAGCCAATCATATAATCCTATCCAATCGTATTCAATCATGCAGAAACCCTAGTCAAATATATAATACCCAATCAACAAAAAGAAACATTCGATCAATATTAATCACCCATCCCTCACACATTCGGTTCATCACATATTTCAGAAATCGAATACATATTTAAATTCATGATTATAGTTTTAGCACATGTCCACTAACAAGAAGCCCTATTCGATCACACCACAAAATTATCATCAAGAATATAAACAAATCAATACATGAAGAACACTAACCAGAAATCTTGATTAATAAAAATGCAATCTCGAACAGGGGGGGGGGGCTACTGCCGTCGCCAATCATAGGAGGGGTAGGGTTTGTTGTGGTGATAATATGAGATGCAAAATAGAGGTTACGTAACATATAAATCAAGTGCCAATAAGCTTAAGTGGGCCGGCCATCCTACGTGTGTAATGGGCCGAGATCAAGATGATGGGTGGTTCATGTTATGAATAATGAAGTGTGATTATGTGGCCCAAATGTACGCGGCCCAACTCGGTTGGGTTTTTCTAAATTAGTTGTGCGACACACACACTAAACATACGTACTCATGTAAGGTTAATTAATTAAACGTACGTAATCATGTCTAGTTAATCAGTTAAACATACAACCATATATCCACAACACACTTATGTTGCACAACAAATGTAACATATCATTCACAATACGATTTAACATATTACAACCGTGTACCGTTGCGAAACAACGAGTCGTGTAAACAAACAATATAAACGATTAACGTGCAATTAATGCGAAGATGGAGCCTTGGAAACTTGAGTTGTCACATTATCCCCAACTTGAAAGAAATTTCGTCCCGAAATTTAGCATGCAGTTACTGAGGAAGCTAGTGGTGTGACGTTGTTTACCTGTATCGTATCGCGGCTCCCCGAGCAGGTTTGCGAAAATTACTGGTTTTCTTGGGGTGTCACACCTTCCTCCTTAGGCAAACAAACCTCAGCCCATGGCACCTTCGCTTTTACCCTACCCTGATTATTAGCATTCCACAAGAACCGACGCATGAGTTTCTCTAGGTCGTTTGTGACTCGAGCAGGAATGATAAAAACTGAAGCCCAATAAATGTGCATAGAAGACAAAACCGAGTTGATAAGCTACAACCTACCAGCAAACGATAGCGACCTATTCAACCAACTATCAATTTTCTTCTCCATTCGGTCAATCAAAGGCTTACTATCTTTAAACATGAGCTTAGTCGATATTAACGGCACCCCCAAATATTTAACAGGCAACATACCTTGATTAAACGGCATGAGATGAAGAATTTCCTGCATCACAGGATTCGGCACATTACCGAAATACACCGTACTCTTGGCCGGGCTTGGCATCAGACCCAAAGCATTGGTGAACCGCTCAAGAGCATCCCTAACTTTCTTAACCGAAATGATGTCCCCATGCACAAAGATGAAAAGATCATCCGCAAACGACACATTTATAATCCTCTGTTTAGCACAGTGAGCATGAAACTTAAAACCCGTAGCTGGACATGCACCCCGTTGCAGTAGTAACGAAATAATTTCCATAACCAACGTGAACAAGTATGGCGACATAGGATCACCCTGTCGTAGCCCCCTTCTACCTTGGAAATACCCATGCAAATTACCATTAAGGCTTATAGAGTAGGTGACCGAGGTAACGCACGCCATTATCCATGCAACCATCTTCGTATGTAATCCAAACCCATATAGAACACTCTCCAAGAATGACCAACTGACCGTATCATAAACTTTTTGGATATCTATCTTGAAAGCACATCTAGCCGGGCCACAATTCAAATGATAATTATGCATTAATTCCTGAGTCAGGAGAATGTTATCCGAAATTTTCCTACCCGGAACAAATGCCAATTGATTAATGCTAACCAGAGCACCCAAGCTACCTTTTAATCTGTCCGTAATGATCTTGCTAATACATTTATACAAAACATTACAACACGAGATAGGCCGATAGTCAAGAACCGAATCAGGCGTTTCCACTTTAGGAACAAGAGCCAAAATCGTGTGATTTAGTTGCTTCAGAAGTTTGCCATTATCAAAAAATTCTAACACAGCATTAGAAACATCATTGCCCACAATATCCCAAGCGTTCTTGAAGAAAGCCGATGTGTAACCATCAGGACCCGGGGCTTTATTTTCAGCAATACCAAACATAGCGTTCTTCACTTCCTCACGAGTAACCTGACGAACCATGATACTGGCGTCACTAGAGCTCAAAACATTTATATCCAGCTCCTCCATATTAATGGGCGAAACTTGGTCCATATGACCCAGAAAATTTTCGTAATGATGAACAAGAGCACCAGGCACATTATCACCTTCAAATCAATTTCCAGCTATATCCTGAATCAACTGGATTTTACCTCTAGCATTCCTGCATTTAAGCGTGTTATGAAAAAAACCGTATTTGAATCACCAGCACACAACCACTCCACTTTTGACTTCTGCTTTAGGAAGCATTCTTCATCATAAGCCGCGGTTTTAAAAAGATTAAGACACTCAGCTTCCTTTTCCCTCAAGCCGACATCTAGCGGATTCTCATCCACTAGCTTCTGAATATCATCCAGCTGCTTCCTAAGATCCGACACTCTATCATGCAGATTACCTTGTTTAAACAAGAGTTTACGCATTAACGGTTTCAGGTTTCGAAGCTTTTTTGCAACCGAGAACATTGTGAATCCTGGAACGTTTTTCGACCACTCCAGCTCCACAAACACCCTGAATTCTGGCTTAGACGTAATAAAATTTGCAAATTTAAATGGTTTCGGTTTCACCTTTGCCGAGTTCAGCCACTTGAGAATGCATGGAGTATGATCCGAAATTCTAAAAGGAAGATAGCACACAAAAACTTCAGGAAACATCTCTAAAAACTTCAAGTTCCCCATGACGCGGTCAATCTTTTTTAACAATCCGATACCCTGCTTCGGTTTCTGGTTCCACGTATAATGCAACCCATGGCCCTTAATATCTACAAGCTCCGAATATTGAACACAATCATGAAACTCTCTCATGCCAATAGAACCCGTAGACGGACCATATAAAGAATCTTCCACATGGAGGGCCGAGTTGAAATCCCCCATAACTAGCCAAGGCTTATCAAGACAAAGGCTTTTATGAATACACAGATTCTCCCATAAGCGTCTTCTCTCCTGATACGAATTCTTAGCATAGACAAAAGAACAGAAAACAGCTTTATTATCATGTTTAGGACAGATTTGTGTATGAATAACCTGGTCCTCCTGAGATAAAACCATGAGATCCACCACATCCGTATTCCATCCCAAAATGATTCTAGTACCTTGCTCACACAAATCACCATTCGACGTCCAAGCCCAATTACGAAAAACAAACTTACACACCTTATCTAAATTTTTAACATCCACATGAGATTCTAGAATGGCACAAACAGTTAACCGATTTTCAGACACAAGCATACGAACCTCCTTTTGTTTCAGGGGTTGGTTCAAACCCCTTATATTCCACGAAGCTATACTATCCATTTAAACCAACTGTACCGAGAGTGCTTGCCCCCTCAGAAGCTTGACGTTGTTCATGCCGCATAAAATCAGCCGTTTCCGTTGGAACTGTTTCCACTACCTCTTCATCCGAACACGTAGATTTTCCACCATCCTTCTTCAAGATTGGCCGGCTCTCATTATCATTACATGCATTACCATCCGTGACTTGTATATCATCCATAGCTAGAGCCTCAAACGAGTTGCTGGTACTCACATTACCACCCACCTTGTTATCCAGTTTATCATTCTTATTACCGGAAGTACTCGGACCTTGTTTGTTAACTTTCGGCTTGTAGATAAACTTTGATTTTTGTTTCTTTTGCACAGCTCCTACCCTAGCCGTCTTCCTCTTCTCCGTTATAAACCCCTCCTCAACAACAACTACATGTTTCGGATTATTATTCATATTTTTAACACACGTGTGATCATTATGGCCAAAAACACTACAAACCGAACACCTTTGTGGCTTCCATTCATATTCCACCTTAACTTTCTCAGTAATATATCCATCCTCATCCAACTTCGGGATAGCAACAATAATATGATCCTTCAGCTCACTATCAGCATTAACTTCAATTAAAGCACGAGCAAAGCTACTCCTCCCCCAATTATCCGAACACATATCGGCTGTATAACCATCTAATCTTTTAGGAATCCCTATCTTGGACGCCAATAAACTTAGCCCATCATCAGTGTAAACCGAGATTGGAACATTATGTAACTTCACCCACACCGGAACTGATTTAATACCCTCTTTTTTAAGGCTCACAGACGGAGACCAAACATTCAAAAACAACGGCACTTTCCGGATCAACCATGGCCCCCCCTCCAACACATTAGCCATCCCTTCTTTAGTGTCAAACTTAAAAAAGAAAAATCCATCCGAATTCATCATAATTTTAGCGAAACCATACTTAGACCAAACATTCTTTGCATAATATTCAACAACCGGGTATGGCAAACGATTACCTAAAAAATATCCATAAAGAACATTTTCAAACTTTTCCTGAACCTTTCGGATGACCTCACGAGGAATCACAACATCAGCATCCTGAATAGTCTCATTCGAATCCATATGTCTGAAATTAACTTCACGTTTCACCGAATTAAAACTCTTGACCTTTTCCGCATACGAAGGCACTAAAGTGCTCTTTTCCGCATCCTCTTCCAATTTACGATTCCCAACATCCGAACTAACCGGCACACTCACCTTTTCCAGCTCATCTATAATATTAATCATCCTGGGTTCATTAAGCGTGACACCACGTCTGGGTAACAGTGGATTACCATCAATATTAATTGACTTAGCATCAAACCCCTTGCCAAACATCAACGTTTTCCCTAACACCTCATGGGAACTCGTCGGTTTAGCATTGTTCGAATTCAAAAAAACATCCCCATGCATCTTTTTAGAAAAGGATTGAAACCCTAGATCCTCCAAACTCCTATCCCTATTCCTCTCCATGCACCAAATACGACACCAAAATCAACCAGATGACAAGAACATGCAGCCACGTCGAACACCCTAGTCCTTAAACCCTAGTAATAATCCTCAACCCTTAATCAATTAAAACAGTGTATCGATCTAGCTAAATTAATCTCAGTTAACCGCGATCAATAACAACCAAGTTAATCAATCAGGGTTTCGAATTAAAAACTAAGGCGGCGATTAAACCAAGAAAAGAAACAAAAACCCTAGATTCAAAACGGTCACACCTTCTAACTAGTTCGTTATAGAGATTCAAGAGATCAAATCTCTAATCACAGACTGTTATACAAATGATCACAAGAAAAAACTAGGGTTTCAAGAAGAAACCAAATAGCCTAAGGGGAGACCAAATTGCCTAAGTTTCACTTGACTACATGAATTGTCATCATGGCCAAATAAGCAACACGTAGCACATCGTAAAGGTTTCCACTCATACTCAACCTTAATATTTTCAGTAACATAACCCTCCTCGTCCATCTTAGGAATAGCAACTGTAATAACTTCTTTAATCTCCATGTCTGCATTGATCTCAATCATCGCTCTAGCATAACTGCTTCTCCCCCAATTTTCTGCACACATGTCGGCTGTATACGTATCCAATCTTTTAGGTACACCGAGCTTAGAAGCCAAAAGACTTAGCCCATCATCGGTGTAAATTGAGAGCGGGACATCATGTAATTTAACCCATACCGGAACAGATTTTATTCCGTCCTTTTTCAGGCTTATTGACGGGGACCAAGCATTCAAAAATAATGGCACTTTCCTGATTAACCAAGGGCCACCTTCCAAGACTTTAGTCATACCTTCATGTGAATCAAACTTAAAAAAGAAAAATCCACTAGCGTTCATCATAAGTTTAGTGAATCCGAACTTATTCCAAACGTTCTTGGCATAATATTTAACCACAGGGAATGGAAGTCTATTACCCAAGAAGTACCCGTACAATACATTTTTGAACTTTTCTTGCACCTTCCGAACTACCTCTCTTGGAATAACCACATCAGCATCATCCAAAGATTCAATCGGTTCTAACTTCCGGAAGTTTATCTCCCTCTTATTAGCTGACCTATTCCTAACTGTCTCAGCATATGATTGAATCTGATCTTTCACCACAAACTCCGCATAAGATAAAGGTTATCATTGCTCATATCATCATTCACACCTCCTGCCACAGTCGATATCCCTTTATTGAGCTCTAAATGAACAGGTGTAGTTATCTTGGTCAATTCATCAATAACATTGATTGGTTTCGGCACCTCATTAGAATTCTTCAATATTCTTCTTGGCAGACGCTTATTGCCATCAATATTAACCACTTTAGCCCCTATACCCTTATTAGGGTTTATCGGATCAACGAATCTTATCCCCTTTGTAGTGTTCGGCGGCTTTCCAAACAACTCTTGGATGTTTGGAAGTCCCGAACTCATATTACCATCCTTTTTCCTCTCCATGCAGTGAAATAAGAATCATGCAACGTAAAAACCGAAAGAACGAAGAACAAAAACCTAGGCAGAAAGACGACAGAACCCTAGACATGAAACAGAAAAGAAAACCCTAATCACGATTTCAAAAGACTAGAAACCAGGGTAGCGTCTAGAATCCTTACCAATAAAGGCTTCGACAAACCCCAATACCTAACCCAGATAGATCGAAAAGAGGATTGAAAATCAAAAATCTAGGGTTCTAAGAAAATCGCCAAAATCGCCCAAGAAGCCAGAGAAAAGCCATAGGTAAGATTCATGTTACCGTTATTTATTTATAAAAGGTATACTTGTGATAATTGGAACTGGTTGGTTGATGTTGGAATAATGAATGTTGTTAGAGTACATAATGATAGTATTTTGATGAGGAACTGTTGTATGAAGAGTGATGACTTTTGGCAAGTTGGTTGTTTTGAATTCCTTATAGTTTTTTTTATTAAAATTGGTTCTTGAACTTGTGTACATAATAAGAATAGAAACACTAAAACAGACTTTCGCCTTTTAAAAAAAAATAAACAAATAAATTGGATGTCTTGTATTTATTTGGTTGAAAATCTATTGTTTTTTAATATCTCGATGATAGAGTTTAATTAGTACTCCAAAAGAACTATCTATTTAAATGTGAATATATGTTGGATCAACTTGCTAGATTTGTTACACATCATGCTAAATTGCTATTGTACACCCTTTCGCCGCACACTTCAACTTGGGCCTCGACCTTAGTGGGCCGCACACTAGTAAAAGCCCATGTTTGTATTTTTTTAACCCGCACACTTATACAATACCTTGAATGATGATCTCCTAGTTTGGAACACGTACTACATCCTCTTTATTGAAGGGTGACAACACGGAACCTGCGTGATCTCCTGGTTTGGGGACACGTACTACATCCTCTTTATTGAAGGGTGACAACGCTAATACTAGACCAACAACTCTATCATGAAGTCCCTCACTTTTATATCGACTTAATCACCGGGCCAATGGCGAGCGGGTCATTAGTTAGATAGCGCTATTTAGGTTTGACAAGCCTCACACCGTGCATAAGAGGACGGGCGTGAAGTAATGGATCTGGGCACGTCAATGATGATAGACATTGAAGCTAGGGCACCAACTTACTTCAGTCAGTGGTCGATATGGTAACGGGTCTAGTGGTTCACATGGGGTAGCCCCCACTGGTTATGGTTTGGGAAACAAAGGATTGGTTAACTCATGGTTTACGAATGAACTTACGGTTTTTGGAACAACTTTAAAATGAACATCAACTGTGAACTCGCTCAACTTTGTTGTTGATTCGTGTTACATGCCTTGCAGGCCTTTAGGTGCATATCGTTGGAACTTGCTGTCTGGGAGGCTGGAGTGGTCATGGGTCGAGATACATGGAATCGCAACACAAGACTAATGGTTTTTACATGTGGTTTATAAACTCTTAATGAATGAATTATGCTTTCGCTGTATACTGTGAATTATTTGTAACGTGTAACACTTAATGTTAATAAATGAAAGTTTTATTTAAATATACCTATGAGTTCAATGTGATTGGTGGCTAGATCCTGGTACGTCACACGCCTCGCGGGGGTTTCCGCATGTGGTATTTTGGGGGTGTGACAAAAATGCCCTTTTCATGCATAATTGGTATTTAAGCATATGTAACTTAACTTTTGTCACCTAAACTGATTATGCAACATATTTAAACATGTTTAGGCATATAATACTTGTCATAGGACTAGTTAGGTGTCTCGAATGCGCATTTACGCGAACGACGCGTTAAAGTTGCTTAAGCTACCTTAATGGGTCGTAACGGGTCGTAAGCACTTAGGATAGGTTCCGATTTAGAATAAAGGCTTTGTTAAAACCATATCACATGAGTTCCAATACTCATTTGGTTTACGAGACCTCATTCTACCCGATCTTCCGATTTAGGTGTCGATTTATTAACTAGTGATCCGATTACTAGGTGCTACTTGAATTCTTGGTTTACTCGAGCCTTGCTAGTTCATTAATCAATGATACTTTGCACTTCGATGTGAGTACATAGTTCCCCTATTTTACTGTTTTCAATTGTTTTGGGGTGATACATATGTGTTAAACATTTTCGATGCTTTCAAACGATGATTTCAAAAACGAATACTATGGTTTATAACAGATAATAAGAACGAATTCGATAATGTGAACGAACTTGTTGGACGTATTTACATAATGAATAACATTCATTAACATTGATCAAGCCGACCAGTATTAGGTTATGGTACCATAGGATCTGACAAATCCCATTATCGGACTACACTCATGGTTATGTGTGGGGGTTATGTGGGTAATGACTGAACCTGTTAATTGTTAACTTACCCTTTGGTGGTTTGTTAATACGAGTTGAACGATGGACGAGTTACGAAGGTTTGAATGTATTCCACGAGACGACCAAAAGTAGTTTTCACAATTAAAACGAGAACAATTTGAACGATTGAACGATATTGAACGATTGAACGATTATGAACAATTTGAACAACTTGGAACGATTTGAACGATTTAAGCAAATGAACGATGGTCTATAACGAGAACGAGTTAAACGATTTAAACGATGGGTTTTTGGTTAGTGTTTAGATAACGAGACGGGTGTAATGTGATAAAAGCATGGTAGATACGCCGCTGGTACTTCTTATATATAACTGCTTTTATCATATTACATATCGTGGCGTTATTTAGCTCACTTAGGCGAACGATTTTAAACGATGTTACACAAACGATGTTTACGAAACGATATAAACCATACGAGTTTTATTACGAGAACGATTTACGATTTGGGATACTTAAACAAATGTTTTAAGTTAAGATTCATGGCATCGAGGTTTTATAAACTATAACCAATCTGTTTTGACTTGGTTATTCATTTTATGATACAAAGGTTTTACAAAACAAGGTTTTCTATTATCGATTAACGAAATTGTACGAGTTATTTCAACATATAAACGAGCCATGAATCTAATACTCACACAAAACCTATGTGCTCGCCGGCATTTCTTTACTAACTTTATTTTTACATATGTTTCAGGTGGTGATTGATGATGATGTTGATTGCTAGGATGCATGCTCACTTAGGACTGGACGAGGTCTTAGTGACTTAATAACGATGATAGACTATGTTTAACTTGTTTGTTTTAACTTGAAGACAATGTAAATATTCAATAATCCAATAAAACGAAACTTTTTGAATCCGTGGTTGTGAAACAATAATTCTGTTGCTCCACTCCCTGACGTTTCCGCCGCGGTTGCGTTGTTTTAACGCGGTCGGGGTGTGACAGAAGAGTTGGTATCAGAGCCAATGGTTATAGGGAATTAGGTTATTAGTAATGCTTTGACCTAGACTATAACTTTTCTAGGACCCTAACGCAAGTTTTCTTGCGTTTAGATTTTAAAACAATATCGTCACCTATCTATAGGTGATAACCACAACGAGAACACAATAACAAATCCGTGTTAAAAATAATCACCCACCCTTTGGATGATTCATTTTTGGCTTAAAGCCTTCAAAATTTTCAAAATCTCGTCGAAGTTTGGGTTTTATAGTGTGAACACGTGCAATCTGGAAGGGTGGACGCCTGTAACCTGAGCTTTCTGTCTAAGGCTAGAGTGTTCTTATAAATCCACATAATTAAACCAATCACTCTTACATGGGAACTCTGGGATGAGTGTCCACTTATAGGCTAAAGCATGTCTTCGCAATACATTATACTGACCTATTTACTTTGATTAGTCACTACGTGTCGTTTGTTTGTTCGAAGTAACAAACGAATGATCGCCTTCCTTATGTTTTGTCGATGTTTTCAATACCTCTTTTGTTTATCCAATTGTCGATCTACTCGTTTCTCATGTTTCCTTGTTCTTTTTAGAATATGCCACCTAGACGTGATCCCGAACAGGATGCTGCAATCGCAGCCCTTGTCGCTCAGCAAATCACAGCTGTGCTTCCGAACTTGGTAACTCAGATCAATCAAGCAAACAATAACAACAATAATGCTCAATGTAGTTTCAAGAATTTCAGTTCGGCTAAACCACTAAAATTTTCTGGGTCTCAAGGAGCAACTGCGCTCCTACAATGGTTCGAGAGTTTGGAAAGCACCTTCAGACATGTGCAATGTCCGAATGAGTGTAAGGTTGAGTTTGCGTCAAGTGTTTTTGAGAAGCGTGCTCTTACATGGTGGAACGATGTGATGCGTGATAGGGGTGCCGATGTGGCAATGGCACAAACGTGGGAAGAGCTTCGAGCTCTCATGATGAAAGAGTTCTGTCCCCGTCACGAGATTCGAGCTTTGGAATGAGAATTTGACGATTTGAAACAAGATGGGGGAGAACACCGTGCGTATACGGATCGTTATGAGGAGCTCAGTTTATTGTGTCCTACTATGCTTACCCCGTTGGAGAAATCGATTGAGAGGTATATCGATGGTCTACCCGATTCTGTGCAAGACATTGTGACTGGTAGTAATCCTACCACTGTTCGTCAAGTGTTTGAATTGGCGGCTACTCTAACCGAGTCTCAGGTCAGAAAAGGTAAACTGGCCCGCAAGGGTGACAAGAAGCAGTCGACCGATACCGTTCAAGAAAAGGGTAAAGGTAAGGGTAAGAAGGGCGAGTCTTCAAGGAGGTCGAGGAAGCGCAAGGCTTCCCAAAATTTTGCTGTAACTGCACAAAATGCTCAGAACCCACCATCACAACCTCCTGCAAAGAAACAATATGCTGGTACCGCACCTCATTGTACTCGATGCAATGGTCATCATGCTGCCCAACAAGCTTGCAAACAGTGTACCACTTGTGGTAAACTTGGGTATCTGGCCAACATTTGTCGTTTGGGTCAGAATCAAGCTGCTCAGATTCCAGCACAGGCTCAAGAAAATGCTGCTAGATTCCCACCTGGCTCGTGTTACAATTGCGGTTAAATGGGTCATTTCCACAACAATTGTCCAAGGCTTGCAAATTCGAATGTCAACGCAAACACGAATGTGAATCCCGCTCGTGGATGAGCGTACAATTTTAATGAAAACGAGGCAAGGGCTGACAACGAGGTTGTTAATGGTACGTTCCTTGTTAACCATCGACCTGCATCTGTTCTTTTTTATTCTGGTGCCGATAGAAGTTTTGTTTCGATATCATTTGAGCCTTTGCTTGCGATACCTAGAACTAAACTGAGGAAACCCTTATCTGTCGAAGTTGCTACTGGTGTCTTGTACTCGATTCCATTATTCGTAATTGTCAACTGAACCTCGATAACCATCTTTTTCCTATTGACCTCACACCGATGCAACTTGGGAGTTTCGATATTATCGTGGGGATGGATTGGTTAACCAAACATCATGCTGAGGTGGTTTGTTTTGACAAGATTGTTCGTATTCCTTTATCGTCTGGTGATGTCCTAGAGGTTCGTGGCGAGAAATCATCAGTTGGTTTGAAACTCATGTCATGTACGAAAGCCCAAAGTTATTTACGAAAAGGATATGTGGCTTTTCTAGCACATGTCACCGAGGAGAAAGGCAAGAACAAGTGTATTCAAGATATTCCGATTGTTCGAGATTATCCAGAGGTGTTTCCTGATGAACTGCCTGGTTTGCCTCCAGTTCGTCAAGTCGAGTTTCATATTGATCTTGTACCTAATGCCAACCCGATTGCAAAAGCACCTTATCGTCTTGCAGCGTCTGAGATGCAAGAGTTATTGAAACAGCTTCAAGGGTTATCTGATAAAGGATTCATCCGACCGAGTTATTCACCGTGGGGCGCTCCAGTCCTGTTTGTGAAAAAGAAAGATGAGTCTTTTCAAATGTGTATCGATTATCGTGAGCTAAACAAGCTTACCATCAAAAATCGATATCCCCTACCATGAATTAATGATCTCTTTGATCAGCTACAAGGTGCTACATGTTTTTCTAAGATTGATCTGCGTTCTGGGTATCATCAGCTTCGTGTTCTAGAAGAAGATATTCCCAAAACTGCATTCCGCACGCGATATGGACACTACGAGTTCACTGTCATGCCTTTTGGTTTGACGAATGCCCCAGCAATTTTCATGGATTTAATGAATAGGGTTTGTAAACCTTATTTAGACAAATTCATCATTGTGTTCATCGACGATATTCTCATTTATTCGAAGTCTCGAGCCGATCACGAGCAACACCTTCGTTTGACACTGGAACTCCTGAAGAAGGAACAACTTTTTGCTAAATTCTCCAAGTGTGAATTTTGGCTTAAAGAAGTTCAGTTTTTGGGAAATCCTCCATTATAGACCAAGGTTTATCATGACAGAAACTCTTATGCATACACAAATCATCCCATAACTGCCTCCTATCTTGGTAAGCATTCTTGGCATAAACAAAAGAACAAAAGAAAACCTTCTTATCATTTTTTGTTTGGATCTGAACATGAATAACTTGATCTGTTTACGCTAGAACCATAAGATCCACAAACGCTTCATTCCAACCTAAGATAATCCTAGTACCTTTTCCACATAACCCACCATTAGAAGTCCAACTCCAGTTACGGAAAACATTCTTACACACCTTCGCTAGTTTAGAGACATCCACATGAGATTCAAGCAGAGCACAAACATTAATATTATTTTCAGAAACTAATAACCGAACCTCAGTTTGTTTCAGGGGACGGTTCAGGCCCCTAATATTCCAAGCCATTATGCTACCCATTGACCACGCCTTGACCAGGAGTGCTTACTCCCTCAGAATCAACTTTACGGTAATCCATACTCATAAAACGAGACATTTCAGTAGGTATAACTTCCACAGCATCCTCATTAATCCGGCCGGTTTTGATATTAAGATTATCAGGTTTCCTATTCAGATCATTCAGGTTTTCTACACCTTCACCATCCAACTTTTCCAATGTTTGAAACGAGTTTGCCATCCGGATATTGCCAGCTGAGTCCGTATTATCCGAATCAGGGCTACTGACAGACTTTGTTCCTGACCTACTCGGCTCTGCTTTAGAGAACTTCGGCCGATATTGAAACTTCGGCTTTTGTTTTTTATGTATGCCACCAGGTTTAACCGTCTTCCTCTTGTCAGTGATAAAACCATCATCATCGACCGTTACCTGTTTTGGTTTAGCCGCAACATTCTTTGGACAGGAATGGTCATCATGACCGAAGATACAACATAATGAGCAACGTTGTGGCTTCCATTCATACTCTACTCGAATTTTTTCCATAACATACCCCTCCTGGTCTAACTTAGGTATAGCCACCACAATGTGTTCCTTCAACTTAGAATCAGCATTAATTTCAATCATTGCTCTCGCAAAACTGCTTCGGCCCCAATTTTCTACACACATGTCCGCCGTATAACTGTCTAATCTTTTTGGCATACCAGGCTTCGAAGCTAACAAGCTTAATCCATCATCCGTATAGATGGAAATAGGAACATTATGAAGTTTAATCCACACCGGGACTGACTTTATTCCTTCTTTCTTTAAAACCTCCGAAGGAGACCAAGTGTTTAAAAACAAAGGGACCTTTCGAATAAGCCACGGCCCACCCTCCTGAACTTTAGCCATACCTTCCTTAGTGTCAAATTTGAAAAAGAAAAACCCATCCGAGTTCATCATCAGCTTAACAAACCCAAACCTGGACCAAACATTCTTTGCATAGTACTCTACTACAGGATACGGCAAACGATTACCCAGAAAATACCCATAGAGAACATTTTCGAACCTCTCTTGAACCTTTTGCACTACTTCTCGTGGTATAACCACATCAGCCTCCTGACTAGTTTCAACCAGGTTCAGATGTTTGAAATTGACCTCCCTTTTATTCACCGATTTTTTCATAGCCATCTCTGCATAGGATACCCGGTTACTTAGGCCCTCAATCGGTTCAGCTTCCATGTTTCCAGTACTTGATACTGGATCCTGATCCGCAGATGTCTCAAAAGTAACTGGCTTGGTTATCTTAGTGAGTTCATCAATCACGTTTATCTTCATGATTTCCGACTGTGAATTATCAGTAGTACCTCTACGCGGCATAAATCTTGTACCATCAATGTTCACAACTCTACTCGCAATACCCGTAGGTAAAGGTGGCTTCCCAAGATCATCCTTAGGGTACACACTTGATTTTTTACGTTCATCCATGAGGAGTACAGCAAATCTCTCTATTAACACCGAAAACAAGAAACCATGCAACAAGAATTAACCAAAGAAAGCAGCAGAACCACCAATGCCGAGAAAACCCTAGAATTAGCACAAAACAGACTCTCTCTATGGGTCGTCTAACAATTCCATCGGCACTCGTGAATTTAATGAGTGTATTAAATACATAGAGTTGATTGATTTGAAGGGGCATGGTCTTCATTTTACATGGAACCAGAAGCCTAAGGACGGGGTGGGATTGTTAAAGAAGATTGATCGTGTGATGGGGAACATAAATTTTCTGGATTTATTTCCGGACGCTTTTGTTTTGTATCACCCTTTCCGTGTCTCGGACCACACTCCGTGCATCCTGAAGCTATCCAGTCAACTTGACAAGAAACATAAGCCATTCAAGTTCCCGAATTTTATAACATCTAAACCTGAATTTCGGCTTTATTTGGAGCAGGAGTGGGCTAAGAAGGTTGATGGTGTTATGATGTTTTCGGTCATGAAAAGACTTAAAAACTTGAAGCCGTATTTAAGAAAGTTATTGTTTCTTCAAGGGAACTTGCATAAAAAGGTGGCAGAACTTCGTATTAAACTGGATAATATACATAATCTGATAGATCAGGACCCGTTGAATGCATCTCTTCGGCAACAGGAGGCCCTTTGTCTCAATGAGTTCCAAACGGCTGCTTATGACGAGGAATGTTATCTTAAACAAAAGTCCAAGGTTGAATGGTTGTGTGCGGGGGATTCTAACGCTACTTTCTTTCATAATGCTGTGAAAAGTCGTAATGCTAGAGGTAAAATTCATAGCATAACTGATACTAGTGGTACTAAACATGAAGGAGATGATATTATGGCTGCATTAGTGGGCCATTATGCGACTTTCTTGGGCACTGAACATCGGGTAGATATGATGGATTGGGTCAACCTTCCTCTTAATACTCTTGATGCAAGTGCTAGAGATCACATGGTTCGACAGGTTACTCGAGAGGAAATCAAGAAAGCGATGTTCAGCATTGGTGAAAATAAGGCGCCTGGTCCCGATGGGTATACGTCATCTTTTTTAAAGCATGCATGGGATATAGTAGGTAATGATGTTACTAACGCCATTTTGGATTTCTTTCAAAACGGTAAACTTCTGAAACAAATAAATCATATGATCTTGGCTCTAGTTCCAAAGAAGGAGACTCCGGATACGGTCCTGGATTACCGGCCTATATCTTGTTGCAACGTTTTGTTTAAGTGCATTAGCAAAATCATAACAGACAGGATTAATGGCAGTCTGATGTCGCTAATTAGTATCAACCAATCTACTTTTGTACCCGGGAGAAGAATTTCAGACAATATTCTTCTGACCCAAGAACTTATGCACAACTATCATCTTCACAGAGGCCCATCTAGATGTGCGTTTAAAATTGATATTCAGAAGGCCTATGACACTGTTAGTTGGTCTTTTTTGGAGGATGCTCTCAATCACTTTGGATTTCATCATAAAATGGTGGCGTGGATAATGACGTGTGTGTCAACTGCTTCTTATTCCTTAAACATTAATGGTGATCTGCATGGTTATTTTAGTGGTAAGCGTGGCCTTAGACAGGGAGACCCGATGTCTCCATATCTTTTTACTCTCATCATGGAGGTCTTCTCTTCTATGCTCTAAAGAGCGGCTCAATCTAGTTCTTTCAAGTATCATGCCCATTGTGCTAAACAGAAGATCATCAACCTCTCGTTCCCTGATGACCTATTCATATTTGTTCATGGTGATATTGTTTCTATTCGGAAAATCAAGGAAGTGTTACAAAGATTTACTGCTGTTTCAGGTCTGGTTCCTAGTCCGTCAAAGAGCACTGTTTTCTTTGGGAATGTTCCTCTTCAGGTTAGACAGGAGATTCTTCAAGTTATGCCGTTTCAAGAGGGGAATTTGCCTGTTCGCTACTTGGGGGTGCCCCTTATTTCGTCCAGGTTGAAGTCGAGTGATTGCAAGATCTTAGTGGAGCGCATGGATAAGAAAATTGACAACTGGATGACTAAATCCCTCTCGTTTGTTCGCCGCCTCCAGTTAATAAATTCTGTTCTATCATCGATGCATATATACTGGGCAGCCGTCTTTATTATCCCTGCTTATGTTATAAAGGAGCTAGAAAAAAGAATGAGGCATTTCTTATGGAATGCGGGTCCTCAAGTCAAAGTTAATGCTAAAGTGGCATGGAAAGAGGTTTGTTTGCCTAAGGAGGAAGGTGGGTTGAGCATAAAAAATATTTCTGATGTTAATAAGGCTCTCATGACAAATCACATTTGGAGTATTGTTAGCAACAGGCGCTCTTTATGGGTTCAGTGGATTAAATCTCACAAGTTAAAAGGTAGAAGCTTATGGGATATTCCTAGCCGGGGAAGCATAAGTTGGGGTTGGCGGAAAATCATGTCCATTCGTAGTCTTGTTCGGGCCCTTTATATGGAAAAAGATTCGAAGTGGAGCTCAAACAAACGCATGGAGCGACAACTGGTGTCAATTCAGCCCATTAAGCACGTTTATCTCTCCTCGGGTCATTGCTAATGCAGGTTTTACTCTTCAGTCCTCTGTTAATTCTCTTGTTGATGATCACGGCCAATGGAGGTGGCAAGCTTGGCTTGATCTTTTCCCGGTATTAATCAATATTGAAACTCCGAGTTTGACGCATCAAATGGAAGACAACCTGGTATGGAAAGATTTGGAGGGGAATCCTCGGCGGTTCGGTTCGAAAGAAGTGTGGAATAATATCCGGAATCGTAATCCTATAGTTAATTGGGCAAATCTTATCTGGTTCGCTCAATGCATTCCTTGACATTCATTTCACATGTGGCTCGTCATAAAGAATAAGTTAAGAACCCAAGACCGATTAGGGGCATGGGAAGTGGGAAGTGAAACAAATCTTCGGCTGATGTGTTGTCCGTTATGCAAGTATGATCGTGACTCAAGGGACCATTTGTTTTTCCAATGTTCTTTTGCGTCTCAAGTGTGGAACAATGTTAAGTCTATGGTTGATATGAGTAATGTCAACGACTCATGGGAGTCCGTTATGGACTGGATGATTCATCATGCTAACACAAGGAAGATCGATCACATTCTTTGCAAGATGGTAGTTGCTGCTTCAACATATTTCATTTGGCAGGAAAGAAATGCTCGACTTTTTACGCTAAATCAACGCAGTGTTTCTATGGTGACTGAAAGAATTGTTAATACAATCAGATTACGTGTGATGGGGTTCAACTCTGGTGGGAATGCGAACCATACAAGGATAATGAGGAAGTGGAAGATTCCTATGCTTGAAGACGAAACTGGCTTGGGCTAGCTCCTGTTAGGATTCGGTTTTTTTTTGTAGTCTTGATTGTGTCTGGTTTTTGGTTGACTTAGTTTGTATCTGTTTTGTTGGTTGTTTTTGCTGGTTGTCCTAGTCTTGGTATGCCAAGTCTAGCATTGTGTATCATATCTGATGCACATGTGTTATTCTTTGATTATTTATAAAATTCACCGGGGTAACCCTTTACCCAAAAAAAGTTTAGTTTTTGGGTCATATAGTCAACGAGCAAGGTATTCATGTGGATCCTTCCAAAATAGTTGCTATTAAGGATTGGAACACACCTACGACACCTACAGAAGTTCGTTCTTTTCTTGGTTTCGCTGGTTATTATCGATGGTTTATTTCAAACTTCTCGAAGATTGCGGTTCCACTCACTGCTTTGACTCAGAAGAATAAGACTTTTGAGTGGGGACCTAAACAAGAAGAAGCGTTTCAAACGCTGAAACGAAAACTCTGTGATGCTCATGTTCTATCTTTTCCCGAAGGAAACGATGATTTTGTTGTGTATTGTGACGTGTCGAATCTAGGCCTTGGTTGTGTTCTCATGCAACGAGGCAAAGTCATAGCATATGCATCAAGACAGCTGAAAATACACGAGAAGAACTACACCACTCATGATCTTGAGTTGGGAGCTGTAGTTTTTGCACTCAAAATCTGGAGACACTATCTTTATGGAAAGAAATGTGTGGTTTTCACAGACCACAAAAGTCACCAACACATTCTTAATCAAAAGGAGCTGAACATGAGACAACGACGCTGGGTTGAACTCTTAAACTGTGACAACTGGCACTTTTCCATGCATTCCGTACAATAATTAAACAGTAATCTGTGCTTTAATAACTGTGCATGATTTAGTTTACAAGACGAATGAAATTCTGATTACTGTCATATACATACAATGGCTTTTCATGTTGCAAGACTTTTATCATTACTACATGCAACACAATATAGTTCTATTAATGCACAAAGCAGAGTTGGCACAGTTATCAGACAAACTAGAAGTACTGATGGGAGTTCAGTACTTAGACAGACATGATGTTAAGACATAAAATAAGCCCCAGGATCAAGTGTTACACTAGTATAGTGTGTAGGAAAGTAGGGATTACAAAACTGCCTTCCTAGTAACGACATAGGTACCGGAAAGTGCCAGAAACACACTAAAACTGCAAAATTCTGCAGAAAATCAGCAAAATCAGCATTTGAACACTCTAATAACATGCAGAAATATGGTTAAATTGTCCTGAATGCTTTCCTAAGTGTCGGGAATCGAAACTGTAACAAAAGGTAACATAAAGCACACTAAACTACATAGTAGTAGTTCTAAACCTAAATCTTATGCAGAATCAGTGACAGCCAACAAAGAGCAGAAAGTTAATTTTCGATCTCTGTCTAGTTCCGTTGTCCAAGAAGGTTGTGATGTTGTTCTTCCGAAGGAATCTGTCCGATCGGTGAAGGATAAATTGGCGAACACTTTATATGGTTATTTTTTGGGGGACCGACTTGCATTCCCTGTGGTTGACTACTTTGTTAAGGTTAATTGGAAAAAATATGGATTGCAAAAAACGATGATGAATGCAAACGGTTTTTTCTTTTTTAAGTTTAATGATGAAGTCGGAATGTCAAATGTTCTTAAAGATGGTCCGTGGATTATTAGGTCTCAACCATTGTTTCTGAATACATGGAGTCCTACGACCAAATTGGAAAAGAAAGAGGTTAAACAAGTGCAACTTTGGGTAAAAATTCGTGACGTTCCAATTGCTGCTTATACGGAAGATGGCCTTAGCTTAATTGCAACAACAATTGGAGAACCAAAAATGCTTGATTCTTTCACAACGTCTATGTGTATGGATTCGTGGGGTCGCAGTAGTTATGCTAGAGCATTGGTGGAGATTTCGGCGGAAAAGGAGCTTCGAGAAGAAATTACAATAGCAATTCCGGAAACGGAAGGGGAGGGTTTTACCAAAGAGACTATGTTTGTAGAATATGAATGGAGCCCGCATCGTTGTGCTACTTGCTGTGTTTTTGGCCACTCAAACGAGATGTGTCCTAAGAAGCCGATCAAATCGGGTAATGCTAAATATGAAGATTACAACCGAAATGCCCAACGAAACAAGCAAGTGAAAAAGTTCCCGGTGGTGGATCAAGATGGTTATACCGAGGTGCATGGTAAGAAAGTAGCTAGAAGGCCGGGTATTCAGGTGAATAAACAATCTAAGTTTGAATATCGGCCAGTGTCAAAATCCAAGGCGAATGAGAATAACGGACCAAAGTCAAAGGCATCGCACAATCCTTTTGATATTCTAAAGAAAGTTGACCCGGAAACGGGTACAAGTAAAAAGAACACGGATTCGGGGGTTGAGGATTCGGATGGTGATGAGGCCGATGAGGTTTATAATGAAATGGACGACTTTATGGCTCAAGGATCGGTGAATTTAAATAAAACTCAAGGGGCAAGCACTCCTTCTCAGATAGTTACTGATGGTTAGTATAGCTGTTTGGAATATAAGGGGGTTGAACCGCCCGCTTAAACAAATGGAGGTTCGTCAGGCAGTGAAGGATTATAATTTGAGCTTGTGTGCAATTTTGGAATCCCATGTTGATGTTGGTAAATTGGGTAAAGTGTGTAAGGCTGTTTTTAGATCGTGGGATTGGACTTCTAATGGCGGGTGTTGTAACAAAGGTACAAGAATTATCATTGGGTGGAATCCAGCTATTTTTGATGTAATGATCGTCGCTCAATCTCCTCAGGTTATGCATTTACAGCTTGTTTTTAAATTGGATAAGAGAATGCTTTTCTGTTCTATTGTGTATGCCGAAAATTACTATGTTACGCGTAGGGAGTTATGGCATCTTCTTTCTATGCATAAAGTTTTTGTTGCGGATCGGCCTTGGTGTATTATGGGTGATTTTAATTCTGCTCTTAACATAGAAGATAATTCGATGGGTACTTCATCCATTTCGATTGGCATGAGGGATTTTCAGGAATGTATTGATGACATTGAAGTTGTGGATATTAACCGAACAGGTATACATTTTACGTGGAACCAAAAGCCTAAAAAAGGTGTGGGTTTACTAAAGCAAATTGATCGGGTAATGGGGAACACTTCTTTTATTACTGAATACCCGAACTCGGTTGCCATTTTCAAGCCGTATAGACTTTCGGACCATTGCCCTTGTATCTTGTCTATTCCGGAAGCTATGAAGCTCAATCCGAGGCCGTTTAAGTTTGCTAACTTTTTGGTTTTTAAACCAGAATTTTTGGAGATTGTTAATAAGTATTGGCTAATTAATGTTGATGGGGTTCACCAATTCCGAGTTGTCAAGAAGTTACGGTCTCTTAAACACCCTCTTCGTTCGTTGCTGTTCAAATAGGGCAACCTCCACAAGAAGGTTGAAAGTATTCGGTTGAAGTTAGATTCAATTCAGCAAAGTATTGATCAAGACCCGCAAAATGTTGATCTTCGGACTGAGGAATCGTCGGCTACCCGTGAACTTCAGGATGCTATGTTAGATGAAGAGCGTTTTCTGAAACAAAAAGCTAAGGTTGATTGGTTGAGTGCGGGTGACATGAATACTGCGTTTTTTCATTCCTCTTTGAAAATTCGAAATCATTGCAGTAGGATTGATGCTATTAAAGAAACACAAGGGAATCTTTATGAAGGCGATAGTGTGTATTCAGCTTTTGTTCAACACTATGAAAAATTTTTTGGCAATCAAGGTGACATCTCGTTGCAACCAGCTCCAGATTTATTTCCGAAAATTTTATCTCACAATGTTGCTACGAATATGGTTCGTCATGTTACAGAGGAGGAGGTTAAGAAGGCGATGTTCTCTATTGGCAATGATAAAGCCCCGGGTCCGGATGGATTTACGGCTGCGTTTTTTAAGAGTGCTTGGCCTCTGGTTGGTAATGACATTGTTAATGCTATTAAAGATTTTTTTGACACTGGTAACTTGCTTCGGGAATTGAATCATACGCTTATAGTTCTTATTCCAAAGGTGCCAACTCCCATGGTTGTTACTGATTTTCGGCCGATTGCTTGTTGTAATGTTCTATACAAGTGTATCAGCAAGATTATTGCTGATAGGATTAAGGGAGGTTTGAACGAGATTGTAAGTATAAATCAATCAGCTTTTGTTCCGGGTAGAAAGATTTCGGATAACATCTTATTAACGTAAGAGCTAATGCATAATTACCATCGGAATGTGGGGCCTCCTAGATGTGCGTTTAAGGTTGATATTCAAAAAGCTTACGATACAGTCGACTGGAGTTTTCTGAAAAATGTGCTTCTTGGGTTTGGCTTTAACAGTAACATGGTGAAGTGGATCATGCTATGTGTGTCTTCTACTTCATTTTCGGTATGTGTTAATGGCACGGTTCATGGTTTTTTCAGAGGTAAACAGGGGTTAAGGCAAGGGGATCCTATATCTCCTTATTTGTTCACTCTTGTAATGGAGGTTCTGACGGGTATTCTTCAGCATTCTGTTCGGATAGATTCTTCATTTAAATTTCATAACAGATGTGAAAAACAGCAGATAATAAATCTCTGCTTTGCTGATGATCTGTTTCTTTTTGCTAGAGGAGAGGTGAATTCGGAAAAATTTATTATGTCCTCTCTTGCAGATTTCTCTAAGATGTCAGGGTTAGTGCCTAGCAACCAGAAAAGTACGATTTTCTTCTGTAATGTAAAAGATCAAGTTAAACAGGCGATTCTGGACATTATGCCTTTTGTGGAAGGTAAGTTGCCTGTCAAGTACTTGGGGGTCCCTCTTATTTCTTCTAAGCTTAGATATAATGATTGCCGCGTGCTTGTGGAAAAATTAGAGAAACGTATTATGCACTGGAAGAACAAATTGTTATCGTTTGCGGGTCGGCTTCAACTTATAATTTCAGTCCTGTCTTCTATGCATATTTATTGGTCCTCGGTGTTTATGTTACCAACTCGGGTTGTTAAGGAGCTTGAAGCTAGAATGAGAAACTTCTTATGGTCTCAAGATGTGTCGTTTAGTAGAGGTAAAGCTAAAGTTTCGTGGAAAGCGGTTTGTACCCCTAAGTATGAAGGTGGTTTGGGCATTAGACGTATTGGGGATATGAATAAAGCCCTGATGGCGTCTCATATCTGGAGTATTGTGAGGAAGCGAGATTCACTTTGGGTCGAGTGGGTTCATTCTTATCGGCTAAAAGGCAAAAACTTCTGGGTTTGTAAACCAACATCGAATTCTACTTGGTCATGGAGGAAGATTATTCAGTTGCGGCATATCATTCGAAAACATGTTTGGTCCGAATTAGGGAATGGCCGGAATACTTCAGCTTGGTTTGATTATTGGAGTGATTTGGGGCCTCTTGGTGATTTTCTTTCACCAAGAATTATTACTGATGCTGATTTTCGGTTAGATAATACCGTGTTCAATATTTTCTCTAACGGAACATGGAATTGGCCTATGGCGTGGAGGGATTTATTCCCTGTTCTTATTCAGCTGGATCAATTTCAGTTAGATCCAACAAAATCTGACCGGTTGCTATGGAAAGATGGTGGCGATTTTCAGGATTTTTCTTCGTCAGCTGTTTGGCATTCGGTCCGGCATAGAGAGTCAGAGGTGGATTGGAGCGGCATTGTTTGGTTTGCCCAATGTATTCCTAGACATGCGTTTATGATGTGGTTGATAATGAAGGGAAAGCTTCTTACTCAAGACAAAATTCTGCAATGGGATCTTTCAAGGCGAAAAAACATGAATATGATGTGCTGTTTGTTATGCTATGAGAACTTTGACTCTCATCATGGTTTGATACATCGAGTGACTTAGGGCCGCTGGATCAATTTCTTACTCCCAGAGTTATCGCTAATGCGGGTTTTAACATGGATTCTAAGGTGGCTGATATTTATTCTGACAATTCTTGGAGGTGGCCGGTTGCTTGGCGGGATACTTACCCGGTTCTTATTCAGCTTGATAGTGTCGTTTTGAATCCGAATAAGTCTGATAAAATCTTGTGGAGGCAAGGGGATCACAAACATGATTTCTCTTCGTCTAGAGCTTGGGAGTCGATTCGGCATCATGAAGCGGAAGTTGATTGGTGTCGTATTGTGTGGTTTGGTCAGTGTATTCCGCGACATGCTTTTTTACTATGGCTTATCATGAGAAGGAAGCTGCTTACCCAAGATAAGATCTTGAGCTGGGATTTCTCGCGTAGGAAAAACATGAATATGATGTGTTGTTTGTTATGCTATGAAAACCACGACTCTCACAGTCACCTGTTTTTTGAATGTAAGTTCTCGACGCAGGTATGGCTTACGATTAGACAAAAGGCGGGCATGGTTTTGGTTCACCCTAAGTGGGACGATATTATTAAGTGGTTACTTGATCGGTCCAGTTCGAAATCTGTGACGGTTTATGTTGCTAAACTGTTAGTGGCCGCTAGTGCTTATTTCATTTGGCAGGAGCGTAATGCTAGACTTTTCAAAAACAAAATGAGGCCTCCGGAAAATTTAAGTGAAATTATTATTCAACAAGTCCGGTACAAACTGATGGGAGCGAAGCTGAAAAATTGTGAGAATGTTCGAAGACTTCTAGGGGCCTGGGATATCGATGGTACAGAATTGCATGATGATGGCGGCTGATTGTTCTTGATTCGTTCGTGTGTTTGTGTCTAGATTTGTAGTCTAGTGGTTTTGTCTTTTTGTTGGTTGTTTTTGAATTTGGTTTTTCTGGTTTTTACTTTCATGGGGCATGTCCTATGATTGAACTAGTGTAGGCTCTCTACACTACTTGTGTTTTTTGGTTGTTAATATATAGAATCACCGGGGTAACCCTTTACCCAAAAAAAAACTTTGACTCTCATCAGCACTTATTTTTTGAGTGTAAATTCTCTGAGAAAATTTGGTCTATGATTCGAAGTAAAGTGGGGATGGCGGCCGTGAGTTCGAGATGGGTGGATATCATCGATTGGTTATGTGCTCGAGTTCGGTCAAAGAAAGCTGAGGTCTATGTTGCGAAGATTCTGGTTGCGGCAGCTGCGTATACTATTTGGCAAGAGCGGAATGCTAGGTTGTTTAAAAATCAAGTGCGACCTCCCGAAATGGTAAAAGATATTATTCTGAAGACTGTGAGATACAAGTTGATGGGAGCTAAACTAAAGAACAATGCTAGAGTGCGGAAGCTGCTTGGGGATTGGGAGATTTCAACCAAAAACAAAGATGATGGAGGCTAATTAGTTTGGTAGTGTTTTGAATGTCTAGAAGTGTGTCTAGGTGTCTTATGTTTGGGTTTTTTCGGTTTTTTGTTTGTTTGGTTTTACTTTCATGGGGCATGTCTCATGTTTGAACTGGTGTAGGCTCTCTACTCCACTTGTGCTTTTTTGTTTGTGAATATATAGAATCACTGGGGTAACCCTTTACCCAAAAAAACTACATAGTTTAGCACCTTAACGAACCGGTAACCAACCGAACAACCAGACACTACCCGAAACACCAAATTTTTACTAGAAGCACTGTTTTAACATTACCAAGCTAGTTATGATCCCCGAACATCATAACACACTATATAAGATACTAGTAACTAAATCACTAACCAATACACTTAGATTTCAACCATAATCTAACTAAATAGTTTAAACCTAGCCTATACCCCCCCCACCTAGTTCACGGCCCAAGATTGGGTCCCACCTTTGATTTTATTGGTTTATAAAATTAGATCTTGTCTCACTTTTATAAACATAATAATCCATGAAGAACTTGTGATGTTGGAAATTATAAGTAAAGACCTTTAGTTCAACACTTCATTTCTTCACAACCTAACCAACATCATCTTTCTTCTTCCTCCTCCCTTCTACTCAAGGCCAAAGACACACACATACATCCACCATTTTCATTCATCTTCCATCCATTCCACATATATACAAAGGTGTAAGAAGGTGTATTAGGAAGCTTGGTGCCATTGGAAGTTGAAGGACCTTCACCATTTGCTTTTATCCACTTCTTTTCTTCTCTTGATCATCCCTAGCCTTGTACTAGTGGTAAGAACACTAATCTCTTCATTTTACATCTTATTCAAGTGGTTAAAAGATGATACATAATGTTAATCTTGAAGAACACTAGGAATCAAGAGAATGAAACATGAACATAAGCTTAAATCATGAAGAAACCTTGATGTTTATGTGTTGTTATACTTGTTTTTACTTATGAGAGTGAGGTAGATCATCATATTATCTTGCTAGATCATGATTAAAAACATAATCTAGCAAGATGAGAGGATGAAAGTGTTAAAGATCCATAGATCATCCTCACATAGAACATGAACTTGAAAGAATATATTGTTTTCTTGTAAAATAATGATTAAAGTGAGTTGTAAGTCTTGTAAATCTAAGATTTCAAGAATGATTTTTCAAGAAACCAAGTTAAAAATACAAAGTTTACTAAATCTTGGTTCTTAAAGAAATCAACCATGTTTTTAGAGGTAAAACAAGTGTAGAAACACATGAGTAACAAGAAAAATCCAAGAAGAAGCATTTTTGGAAAATATGATTATAAGTTGTAAAGATCTAGATTCTTCAAAAATGATGTTTTTAAAGAATCAACCACACTTTAAAGGGTAACTAGGCTTAATAAATACACTAGTAAGTTACTACACATTTTTTTAAATTTTCAAGTTCATGATGTGGTAGTTTATGCTTGTTTTTGGAAAAATTGGTAAGTGTAGATTGTTTAGTGTTGATTGTTGATTGATTGTGTTGATTTACAAAATAAAATGATATGCCTTGAAGGCATGGAAACCTCCATTTTTAGGGGAAACTATGACAAAAGTTTTCTAGAAATTAAATACTTAGAAAAATATTTCTAAACAAATATTTACATGTGACATTTGTGCCTCCACGACCATCAAACAAATAGCAAATCAATGAAATATTGTATTTCATACTTGGGATTTGTATAAATATGTGTATCATTTGCACATATCAATTCTTGTTCGATTTCGAGCTCTAAATCGCTTTCTAGAAAGTTATACGCGAACTGATGCGTAAACGTAATCAGTTTGGCATGACAAACACTCCGGAATAGTGACATAGTCTTAACATACCTTAAATATCCTTTACATAACTTAGAAATAAGTTTTGGAAGGTTTGGTGTGTCGAAATCAAGTTTATTCGCTTACAGGGACTAATTTCGACAAACTGTGAAAGTATGCCGATTCGTACTGTAACGAACATTCCAGAACTTGATCATAAGTTAAACATACCTTAAATATCCTTTACATAGCTTAGAAATAGGCTTTGAGGGGTTCGGTATGCTAAAATAAACTTATTTGATCAATAGGGACTAAAAGCGTCAAAAAGTGCATAAGTTTGCATTTTCGCGCATATCTTACGTTCTGAATATATCCGGACATCCAAAAATTTATGTAGTCATTAAAATATTTTATTTTAGTGATTGGCATGATAAAATTTCATTCGACGCTTAATTTGGATCGTTTTTGCGTTCGTTACGACTTCCGTCGTAATTAACCTAATAACGCAACTGTACGACCAAACGAACCGACATCTGAGATGTTTTTGAGCATATTTTAAGTTCCCTATACTTTAACTTCATTTTAGAGCCTTGAAATGAGTTTAACGGGGCTTAAACGTGTCAAAAATGCATCAAAACACATGTTTCTCAAGTGTAGGGACCAAGGTTGCAATTCTGTCAAACATGGCTTGGCGGGCCGTGTAAGATAAGGCTGTATCTTACGCGGGGCGCGACAGCCTACCAGTACAGAAACAATGAATCTGGACTTTGGGCTTGTTTTTGATGGTTTTAATGACTGAATTGGGATACAATCTGCTTGTTTTGATGGTATTTCATCTCCCCCTAGTTTAGTAAAACCATTAGCCCACATGGATGACCAAGATTGTTCCCTCTTTAGCAAGGAATGATCTTAACGGTTTACTGAAAACCTCCATTTTCTGCACCCTTGATCATTTTAATGCTCTAAGTTGAAGCCTTTGCTTCATATCTGAGTGTTATAGATCAAGTTCTCCCTAGCATGGACCCTGTGACAACTTGAATTTCCAAGATTTCCATCTTTGCATTAATTGCACGTTAATTGTTTTAGTTGATTGTTTACACGACTTGTACACGTTTGTAACACGTTAAATCGTAAGGTGTTTTCGTTGTAACCGATATGTGATATATGGTGTGCATTAAGTGTGTTTTATATAATTGGTGTGCATTAGTGAGTGTAAGTTAATAATAATATACTTGGTATTAATATTGAACTATTTAGCATGGAACTTGGCCAAACACCCCCCCCCCTACGAAAGCACATCCACTCATGAAAACACATAAGTGTTTTCGTCCACTCATGTGGCCAACGAAATCAAGAGTGGGCTTAGGCCCAGTTCGGTCCAAAGGAACAACCGCCCCAAACTATTACCTTTATGTATACGTCAATTGTTATGATCACAAAGTAATACAAACCCTACTTCCCTACCTATTGTGCGACGACAGTGGACCCCCATTCGAAGCAGTAACTTTCCAGCATTCGGTTAGTGTGTAATACCTTTATGTTTGAATCAAATCTCTAAATCTCTTTGTCTTACATGTCTAGTGGTACCGAATCTTGACTAGGGTTATTGATTGCATTGGTATTTGATGACTAAGTGGATAAATGGTTTGCATGTTACTACTAAATGATTATGCTTTGATAAGTGGGCTGGGATGAATATAAAATTCATATAATCATAATCGATTGCTTGGAGATAATATAGAAGTGAATATGTGATGTTATTCAGGGAGTATCATAGAGGTTAGGAGATGAGAATTAAATGATGTCTTGATTTTTACACATGAACCGAATGATTGCTTGATTTCTAATATGTGTTTTGTTAAATGGATGATTGTTAGTCGATGATATAGGATTATTTAATGATGGAATCATTAGTATGACTATGAAAATAAAAACTGATTTAAACGATGCTGTATTGTTTATTGTCATGATGATCGAATAGTGAATTAAGGTTCTTACACACAAGAGATTTGATCAAGTTGAATAATGTCTATAACCGAGGATTGATGTTTAATTTTA
Organism: Helianthus tuberosus; assembly: GCA_030545235.1. Taxonomy (NCBI): domain Eukaryota; kingdom Viridiplantae; phylum Streptophyta; class Magnoliopsida; order Asterales; family Asteraceae; genus Helianthus; species Helianthus tuberosus. The sequence goes on from JARYGA010030442.1 coordinate 167,409, forward strand.
TAATTAGAATTGCATGAATATTTGGGTTTTGATTGAGTCATCGATGAAACAGTGCTGTGAATGGATCCATGATGAATGTTGTGTGGCATAATCATTGCTTATTGACTAAGTTAGAATGTGATTGATTGATTAACTGATAATTACGGTAATTCAGGTTCATACAAACCAATGCAAATTAAAGGGTTGGTCGGTTAGTCTGATCGAGAAATGGTATGGTGTAACTGATTGCATGATTTACGGAAAATATGTAACTAATCGCACAAGTTTGTCCAGTCGCACAAGCTGAACCGGACCGCACAAGTTAAATGTGTTTTATCGTTTGGGCCGTAGGAGTATTGGGTTGCATATTTTGGGCCGGGTATATTCCGAATCGCATAACCCGTTGTGGGTCGCACAAGATGGTGCTGAACGCACAACAGGTTGGGCCGCCTGTTTATTGGGCTTTACTATTTACCTATCTGAGGTTTCTTTACGTGTATGTCGTGTATACCATGTGTTCGTAACTTGCTATCTCTGTGTAAACATACGTGCATTATTTGAACCTAGACCTGACTTGTATGGTAACCATGTTAGGACGTGGTTGACCTCTAGCAGCTCGATTGACCTTTCGTTTACCTACCGAGCAAACCAAGGTGAGTTCACACTCTACAAAGCATGGGATTCCCAGGGGTTGAGAATGGGGTTAAGGAATATGGATTCCTCGTCCTTTCTTGGGTAGGACAGTAATGGTTCAAGAATGTAATTCCTCGTCCTCACGGACAGATAACTTTACTAGACCAAAACTCTATCACGAAGTCCCTCCTTTTTATATCGACTTAATCGCCGGGCCAATGGCAAGCGGGTCATTAGTTAGATAGCGCTATTTAGGTCTGACAAGCCTCACACCGTGCCGCAGAGGACGGGCGTGAACTAATGGATCTGGGCACGTCAATGATGATAGACATTGACAGTTCAGGGCACTTAAACATGACTTTAGTCAGCAGTCGATATGGTAACGAGTCTAGTGTATACATGGGGTAGCTCCCACGGCCGAAATGCCAGATAACTATCATGGGGTAGCCCCCACGGCTGGATTGCCAGAGTTAATGGGTTAAACAAATCACGTTTTTCAACTATGGGGTAACCCCCACGGCAGGGATGCCAGTTAAAGGAACTGTTTTTGGAACAACTTAAAACGAACACCCAACTGTGAACTTGCTCAACGTTATTGTTGACTCGTTACTACATGCTTTGCAGGTCAATAGGTACTTAGCTGGAGCTTGCATGGGGAGTGTCGTTGTGGGACATGGACAGCTGTGTGCCATGTTAAACCTTTGGATATTTAAACTTATGTTTTGGTTTTAAACATTATGCTTCCGCTCATAACTTAAACTATGTTTGTTTTGGACACTAACTGTGTTGGTTGGACTTTTACAATTAATTACTTGCTGGTTCAATATGATTAGTGGTTTGATCCTGGTCAGTCACGCCTCCAAGCAGTGATACTCCGCGTGTGGATTTTGGGGGTGTGACAGATTGGTATCAGAGCCATTGGTTATAGTGAACTTGGTTTTAATAAGGGGGAAAAGTTTTTTTTTTTTTGTTAAAACCAGACTATAACCTGTACAGTGCTCAACGATCCACAACGACTCTTCACTCCACGTGCAAGGCTCGACATTCTAGGTGATATGGTTTATGTTTTATTGCCTACTTGCTAGATTACATAGAACTTTGCTTATGGTATTCTTAGATAAACGTAGCAACGATAGCTTGAAAACACATGCGTGCTTGCTCCCTTCTGTCACTTCACACTTACACACATTCGCGACACCTTTCCTACTTGTGTTTCCTTCGATGTGAAGATCATGAGTGTACGTGTGAACCTAACTCAAGCCCAGTTGACGGCTCTTATCAACGAACAAGTTGCTGCGGCACTTGCAGCCGCACACGCAGGAGGTATACCCTGCAGTCTAAACTCACTCTAGGATCTTTAGATCCTACTCTCGTGAACCAACCTTTGTGTTAAACTTTGTCCTTTCTTGCGCACACGAGAAGTCAACACGCTCAGCCGCCTGTATGCACATTC